>APFE031615934.1:156888-192674 GCA_000404065.3 Pinus taeda
TAAAATAATAATAATATTTTTGACCTGGGTCCTTCAGTCAAAATTAGTCGTTATTCGAATTTAGCTGTTGGAGTCTCTGCTCAGACTATTTAACATGCTTTGCTGGATCTGTGTCTTCAACTTGTCCTGACGATGAACCACACTAGTTGGTTCAAAACGCGTCGACAAAATTATCTCTATGTGATTTTCGCCAAAAATTCGTCTCTAAATTGATATGGATCACAGAAACCTAAATTCAATAAACACATATTTATAAATTTGTAATTATTATTAGCACAACAAAATTAATCATTAAACACAAATCATATTTTTCTCATAAAAAAAATATTTTTAAAAAATCACAAAATCACCCTATTTTGGCTAATTATATTTTATACTATACATAAACACTTTTAATGTAAAAGGTAAAACCAATAATATCATATGTTTACGTCCAAATGCGTTGTATTTTGATATAACCTTATAAAGGAATAAATAAGTTCTAATGACCTTTTCAAGGTTTGATAATTCCATGAAAAAGTTGATAATTCCATTTTCTATTACCAAGATGATGAAGGTATTAATAAATTTTAATAGTTTTTATGAAGGTATTAATAAACTCCATAGCCTCTTCGTTTTCAAAAAATCCAATATTGGGGTGCATACTTTAAATAAATAAAATGTTAAGAATGTACTTTATAAAAATAATTGCTTTTCAATTTCTTTAATCCACACGTGTGCTTGTAGTTATGGTATAAAGTGTACTTTATATAAATTAATTATTTTCAATTGAGCCTTCTTTCATTTCACACATGTATTAGGATATATGTAATATAACCACAACAATTTCTTATTAAAGGTTCAGAGCATTGATTTTTTCTTGGGAGATGTGGAGTTAATTATCAAGGTTGTACTTTTAATTTTTATTCAGGTAAGTTTTATTAAATTCTTAATTATTGTTATATAATTTTATTTTATTTCTAAATCAAATATTTAAAAGTGGTTATTGTTATTTTGTGTAGGTTGGTTTTTTTTATGTAATTGTTTTTATTTATGTGTATTTTTAATTAGTTGATTATGGTATATGTTTATTGACGCAAAAGTATGTTTGGTTTTGGGCAATTTTTATTAACAAAAAATAAGTTTATGTTGAATTTATCATAACTATTGTTACTCTCATGTGTTTTAAGTTGTTGATATACATAGTTGGTAGTTGTTGTTATTCATGTAGTTGCATTTCATCAAAGCAATGATTGTTCTTGAGTTGTTGACACTCCCAAGATCGTGTGTTGATACTCTTATTGCATGGAGCTATTGACACATCCTAAATTGGTAGGTGTTTAGTTGTGTTGCTACAAGATAAACTTTGCTAGGCACGCTGCCAGAATGAGCTATGATTTGGTTTGTTTGCATGCTGAGAGGAGGTGAATCAATTCAATTTTGGAAGATGAAGAGCTCGATGGTCTGGGAAGCAATTTGTTTCAGTGGAATATGAAGAGACCAACTATGTGAGGATAAATGGCAGGAACAAAGAAATAAAAGGGACCATTTTTCTATGTTCGGGCTTTTGCTTCTGCCTCTCGGCTCTTGGATGTTTGGCATTGGTCGGCAGCTACACGATTTTTAAAGAGCATGATTGGTTGTTGTGTGAGTCATGAAGGTGTCTAGTTGTTGTACGTGGTGTTGATATGTAACAATGTTGGAAATCCAAGCACTCTAAGTGAGTTGTTCTATAATATGGGTTTTGTCTGTAACAACACATTTTGAATTAATAAAAAGATACTTGAATTCCTTCCTGTGTTTGTGCTTTGCGATTTAATCTTGAATGAATTAATTTAGTAGCCAATATCCAATGGCCTGGGTTGTGTGCTCTATAATAGCAATCTAGATTTTGTAGGTGTTATGAAAGCTATAAAGCTTGGACTATGTCAAGTGGTATCAGAGCGAGTTTCGTTCTAGGATTTGCACCTTGATTTTCTCCATGTAACAGCGTACCTGTAAATCTTGTTTGGTGGTTGCACAACATGACTAGTAAAGGTACAAATTGGGACACAGGACCGAGAATAAGAGGAACAAGACGAGGAGGTGTAGGAAATCGAGAGCTAGAAGAATTAAGATGAAGAATAGAAGAGTTGGAGCATAGAAGAAATAGATATATAGAGGTAGATTTTGAACCTCAAAGAAGAAATAGAAGTAGAATAGGAGGTTGAGGAGAGAGACCCAGTAGCAAGGTTGATTTCATACTTGAGCATTAGAGGTTGTGCAAGAGTTGAAGTTTCATGTTATGATGGAAATTTGAGCGCTGATGTGCTCATCGATTGGATTGGAGAACTCAAAAGATACTTCGAGTATGAAAATGTTCAACATCTAAATCGGGTGAAATTTTCCATGATGAAGTTGAAAGGTCATGCTGCACTGTGGTGGGATATGTTGTAGAAAGATAGAGTAAACAATTAGATAGAAAATATCAAGACTTGGAAGAACATGGGTCACAAAGATCAAGGAGAAATTTATGCATGTTGATTACCAGTAGATTTTGTACAGACAAGTCCAGAACCTAAGACAAAAGGAGACCTTTGTTCATGAGTACACCGAGGAGTTTTCTAGATTGTCACTTTGATCAGGTATAAAGGAATCACAATTTGAAAGAGTCACAAGGTATGTGAATGTACTAAAATACTTGATTCAAAATGAAATGAGTATGCATTATTTTTAGACTATGTATGAAGCATGTTACATTATCATGAAGGTGGAGGAAAAGTTGAATATGAAAACACGGTAGAAAGGCAGAGGAAGAGGTTTTAGAGCCAGAGGTAAGGCAAGGACTACTAGAGGTGGGGAAAAGGAGGAAGAATCCACCAATGGTAAAGGTGTTAGAGGTCGAAATAGTGTTGGAAGATGCAAAGTAAGTCTCGGAACAGGAAAGGGAAAGTATGTAATTACTTGTTATCATTGTGGAGTTGAAGGACATAATAAATCTGAGTTCCCGGAAGGACAGAATTCAGGGAGAAAAGGTTAAGCCAAAACACAAGTTATACAAGTTGATGAAGCTTATTTTGTTGGAGAAAATGTGACTATGCTTCAACAAGAATAGGGAAAAAAATTGATGTTTCACATAGTATTACTCAAACCTCATAACAAGATAGTGGAAGAACTAGAGCAAAGAATGAAAGTTTTCAAAATTAAATGTAAGGTCCAAGGAAAGTGTTGTAACTTGGTCATAGATGGTGGAAGCACATATAATTTAGTGTCCATTGAATTCATGGACAAGTTGAAACTTAATAGTTTATACCATCCAAACCCTTACAAAGTCTCATGGTTACAAAAGGGACAACAAGTGGTTGTGACTTAGCAATGCTTGTTGAATTTTCAAATTGGCAGCCTTCAGGAGTAAGAATTATGTGATGCGGTTGACATGGATGCATGCTATATACTGTTGGGAAGGTCGTGGTTGTTTGACACGCAAGTTCACCATGATGGTCGAGAAATACATGTGAGTTTAGGAAGGATGGCCAATGATACAAGCTCACCCCAATGTTGGAAAATACAATTGTAACAACACGAAGTTGTGGAAGTACGAACACATGTAACAACAAGATCATGTTGTGTTTAGCCAAGGAGTTTGTACATGAGGAACGAAAGGTGAAATTTTGTTTAGCATTGATTCTAAACGTTGTTCCAAAGGACGTTGTTCCAAAGGACGTTGTACCATAGGAAGTGAAATTAGAAGCCAAGCTGACAAAAGTCAAATCCTTGTTAGATAAATTTAAGGAGATTGTTGTTGATGAACTCCCATGAGAAGTACTTCTCATCAGATTGTCTTGATTCCAGGATCGAGCTTACCAAACAAGGCACCTTATAAGATGACCCTATTAGAGAATGAGGAAGTAAATAACAGGTATAGGAGTTTTTTACGGAGGACCGCCAAGAGAAAATTTGAGTCCATGTGTTGTACCAACAGTATTGACTCCAAAGAAGAAAGTTGAATGGATAATGTACACTGATTCTTGAGCCATCAAGAAGATAACCATCAAGTACTAATTTCCCTTTCCAAGGATGCAGGTTATTATGGATTGTTTGAGTGAGGCTACATATTTCACCAAGATCGACATAAAGAGCAGTTATCATCATATTTGGATCAGGAAAGGTGATGAGTGGAAGATTGATTTCAAGATGAAGGATGGATTGTTTGAATGGTTGTTCATTCCATTTGCACTGAGTAATGACCCTATCACATTCATGAGGCTCATGAATGATGTCTTAAAAACATTCTTGGGCAATTTTTTTGTAGTGCACTTGGATGACATTTTAATTTTCATAAAAACCAAGGAGGAGCACTTGGAGCATGTAAGGCAAGTGTTGTAGTAGTTGAAGGAAGAGAATTTATTGATACACTTGAAGAAATGTACATTCATGCGGAATGAGTTAGTGTACTTTGGATTTGTGATTTCCAAGGAAGGTTTGAAGATGGATTCTGAAAAGGTGAGGGCTATTTTGGATTGCCCAAAACCTCAATCTACTTTTGACGTGAGGAGCTTTCATGGATTGGAAAGCTTCTACTAGAAATTCATTAGGAATTTTAGCCAGATTTGTGCACCGCTTACTGAATGCATGAAGAAGAGGAATTTCAAATGGACAGTAGTAGCAGGGATAGCATTTGTAGATCTAAAAAGGACGGTGATAGAGAAACATGTTTTGGTGCTTCCAAACTTTGATAAAGTATTCCAATTGATTGTGATGCAAGTGGAACAACGATTGGAGCATTTTTTAGTCAAGAAGACAGAGTAATAACATTCTTTAGTGAGATTCTTTGAATGATGCCAAGAAGAAGTATTATGTATATGACCAAGAATTTTATTCTATTGTGCAGGAATTGAGGAAGTGGATACACAATTTGTTTCCCAAGAATATGTCTTGTTTATTGATCACAAGGCATTACAATATATCGACAGTCATGGTAAGTTGAATCAAAGGAATTCTAAATGGGTTGAATTCCTACAAAGTTATACTTTTGTTTTGAAGCATAGGTCTAGACAGTCAAACAAAGTTGCAAATGCCTTGAGTAGAAAAGTGTTTTTACTCAACACATTGTCAATAGAAGTGGTAGGTTTGGAAAGCATGAAGGAATTGTATGCAAAATATGTCGATTTTGGAGAAGCTTGGATAGCTTGTAAATCACCTTGGAGTGTGGACAAAACCATGTTCATGGACTACCATATCTAATGGGTTTTTATTTAAAAATCAACAATTGTGCATTCACGAGGGTTCAATGAGGTTGAATCTTATTAAGGAGTTACATGGTGGAGGCTTAGGTGGAGATTTTGGCATGGATAAGACTACATCGTTGGTAAAGGAGAGGTATTTTTGGCCTAGCATCAACAAGGATGTTAGAAAGTTTGTTGAGTGTTGTAAAGTTTTCCAACTAGCCAAGGAAAGAAGTCAAAATATAGGGTTGTATACTCCATTATTGGTACCAGAAAGACCTTGGGAAGATGTGAGCATGGACTTTGTCTTAGGACTGCTAAGGACACAAAGGAAGCATGATTCAATGATGGTTTTTGTAGATATGTTTTCGAAGATGGCACATTTCATAGCATGCAAGAGGACAAATGATGTTACCGAAGTTGTTGTTTTATTCTTCAAAGAAGTAGTGAGACTTCATGGGTTTCCAAGAACCATTACTTCAGACAAAGATACAAGATTTCTAGGCCACTTTTGGAGGATGCCATGGAAGAATATGGAATCTAAATTATTATACAATTCAGCTTATCATACTTTGATAGATGGATAGGAAAAAGTATTGAACAAGAGTCTTGGGAATTTGTTGACAAGTTTGAGTGGTGAAAATACCAACCAGTGGGATATGGTCTTTGCGTAGGAATATTTTTCATATGCTAACTCAGTGAATAGATCCATTGGTAAAATTCCATTTCATATTGTTTATGGGTGGCGATAGAAGGTTATTTTGGACTTGATAGAATTTTCAGATTTGGGGGAAAGTAAGAGAGTTGGTGCAAGTGATTTTGCAGACAACATGTTGTTGATACACGAACAAGTGACAAAAATATTGCAACAAAGTAATGGTAGGTACAAGGAGAAATTGGATTTGAAAAGAAGAACAAAGGTTTACATTGAAGGATAAATGGTAATGGCACATCTACAAAAATATAGATTTCCCAAGGGTACTTACAACAAGTTAAAATATAAGAAAATAGGCCCATGCAAAATTTTTCAAAAAAAAAAAATCAAAACACCTACAATCTGGAGCTACAGAGAGACTTGGATATCTCTCTGATATTAAATGTGGTTGATATATATTAGTTTCTTGAAGGAGAAGGCAGTGAAGAGATAGGTATGCCCACTAAGTATAAGAAACAATTACCAATCAAACCTATTGAAGAAGTGGAAGAAATTCTGCCACTAAGGTTGGAAAGAAGACTCGTGACAGGGAGTATCTGGAGTAATTGGTAAGCTGGAGAAATAAGGGATTTGAAGATGTGTTGTAGGTGACTGAGCAAGAGCTAGCATGCCGACAAGGGACTTCAATCTCTAGAGGAAATACCACATGAGATGGTAGCTCATATTTTATTACCAAGGGTGTTTGATGCAAGAGCATCCTTGGCCTTAGGCAATCCTCATCAACCAAAAACAATTTTCTGTTGAGTTCGTAATAATTCTTTTCACTCCCATGTGTTTTAAGGTGTTGATACACCTATTATGTTAGTTGTTGATACATATAGCTAGTAGTTTCTACTACTCCTACAGCTACATTTTATCAAAGAGATGATTTCTCTTGAGTTTCTAACACTCCCAGGATCATGTGTTGATATCCTACTACATTGAGTTGCTGACACATCCACAATTGGTAGGTGTTTAGTTGCACTTCTATAGGACAAACCCTGCTAGATGTGCTACCAAAATGAGACATAAGCTATGAATTTGGTTTTTCTGCATGCTGAGAGGAGGTGATTCTATTCAATTTTGGAAGATGAAGAGGATAGTGACTTGGGAAGCAATTTATTTTAGTGGAATAAGAAAAAATCATCAGCGTGAGGATAAATGGTGGGAACAGGGAAGGAAAAGGGACTTTTTTAACATTCAGGATTTTTCTTCTACCTTTCGATTCTTAGAAGTTTGGTTGTTGGACCACTGGCGTTGGTCAGTTGCTACACGATTTTTAGAGATTGTGACTAGCTATTGTGTGAATTATGAAGGTGTATAGTTGTTGTGTAATAGCTTAGGAAATTCAAGTGCTCTGAGGGAGTTCTTTTGTATTCTAAGTTTTGTTTGTAACAACACATTTTGAAATAATAAAAATATGTGTGAATCCCTTCCTATGTTCATGCTCTATGATTTAATCCTGAATTAATTAATTTAGTAGCCAAACTCCAATGGCCTAGTTTGTGTACTCTGTAATAGCAATCCAGATTTTGTAGGTGTTGTGAGAGCTACAGACCCTGGACTGTGTCATTTCAATTGTTATAATATTTTAAATTTGTATTATGGTATGTCATTTCTCAATAGTTTGTGTTAAAATTTAAGCTAAGTTCAAGATCAAACAAAGTGGTTATTTCTTTAGCTTTGGTTTAGGTGATATCAATGGATATCAACATTTTCCATTAAATTAAAATGGTTCTACATTTTGGGAATCACAAATCTTTGTTGGGTTTGAAATTTTGACACAGATTAAGGCATTTCTTGTGTGTGTGTGTATTGGTTTTCTTTTAAGTAAAATTTTTATTTAAGTTTTGGTTTGCCCTCGTCTGTCACTAGGAAAACCATACATGTGGAAAAGCCATAATTGTTTTAACATCCAAACATAATGTTTGTGATTGTTCAACAACAAAGTAAATAATCTATACAAATGACCTAAACATCAATGTTTATTAACTATCTAACAAAATGAAAAATAATAGAAAAAACTAAATTTAAGAAAACATGTCATTTAGATTAAATGAGCTCCTTGTTGTTGACGGGACAACATCCAGGGTCTGGTGGGAGTCCAAGACAATCTTCAATACATCCAAGATGTGTAACAACCCTAGTGAAAATTCCATGTAATAAAGGTTAATAAAGGCAAAATAAGACCACAGTTAAGGGACACTTATTCCAAGTTGAATGTTGGGCAAAGTTATCCTAGTGGACATCATTGAATGTGTTTATGGCAAAAGGAAATTGGCAAAGGCAAAGGAAAAATCATTAAAAGGCAAAAAGGCATTTTTGGCACACTTATTTATAAAAATAAAGGCAAATAAGAGAAAAGTAAGGTGAAAGGTCACATGTTGCATGTGACGATGAAATTGAAGAAAGTAGAGGCCTCATTGATAAAATGGTTTATGAGGATCACTTTGTAGGTTTTGGTCAATGTAAGTTTGCTCTATTTAGTTTTGGAACTCTCTCATTATTCTCTAACTCCCTTACTCTTCGACACTTAGAGTTTTCTTGGAGCACTCTAGGTTTGGAGCAAGGAAGGAAAAGAAAGCAAAGGAAAGGAAGGAAAGCAAGGATCAAGCAAGGAAGAGTAGGATCAAAAAGCTTCAGCAGGAATACTTGCAGGTAACATATTGAATGTGTGATTTCCTAGTTGGTTTTGACATGCATGGCTTTGCATGTTGGTGTATGGTTCTCTTGATGTCGTTGGAATGGTTTTGTCGGGTTATGAGAGTGGTTTTCAGCCTAGCCTTACCTTTTTTCGGATGCCATGGTGTGTTGGGATGTTATTCTCGATTTTGAGGGATGGATTTCAGAATCTAGGGAAGAGGTGGTCTCAAGGTTCATTCCCAAAAGCCTAGGAATCCCTTGACCAGTTTTGGTGGGATACATGTTAAAGCTTGAGGGAGGTGTCTCGGTTTAGGGCCTAGTGATCTTGGATTGGTTTGCAACAAAGCCTGAGAGACAAGGAGATGGAAAATTCCTCAAGGATAGTGATGGATTCCAAATGGAATTCCAAGTTCGGTTTGGTTTTGTGATCGGAGCACTAGGTTTACAGTGACCACAGATTGGTGAAGTGGAGGTGGTTCAACCTCTAGATACCCTTGGTTGTTTTTGGATTGGTTTTTCCTTGAGATCCTACATTCATGCTTGTAATATAGCATGGGGGCTGACTGGCTGAAAGAAAGATTTGGTTCAGCCATGTCTACGGTCGAGTGGTACGTGGAAGTCCCGAGCCTGGTCAGATTTTCCTTTGTTTAATAAAAGCTAAGTTCTCTTGATTTTTTACTTATATATATGTGTATTCAATGGTTCTTATCTCAATATTATTTTAATGGTTATATGTTGGTTATAAGAATGGTTCAGTGACTCGTTCATGTCATGGTTATTTCATGTGTTTACTTATAATTATTAAAATGATGGATGCAAGACCTAATTGATGTCGTAACAGTTCAAATGAGAAGGTGGTGATCCTTCTTGTCATGTCTCATAAGAGTTTTAAGTCATTCATGCTTTGTCTTGTATCCTAGACCTGTATATTGCACGGATGCTAAGTGTTTGAGAAAATGTCAATCCCGATTGGGGATGGTCAGGCCAAATCCTAGAGTTAGTTTTTGGTTTATTAGTCTTTTCATCATGTGTTAAATGGATTCTGGAAGTTACAACAAGTTTTGGGTAGTAGCTAGAATTTTGGGCTTGAAAAGTGCCTTAAATCTCGTGGACTCTGGCACAGGTCTGCTGGAAATAGTCCCTGGACACAAGCATGAAGGCTTGTGGGAGCTTTCAAATCTCTTTGGATGTTGGCATACCCATAGCATGGGAGCGTCTAGAGGTTTAATAGCTTAAAAACTTAGTGGAACCCAGGGGCATGATAATTTTGTGGTTCAGATGGCTCCTAGGAGTGTTGTTGCTGGTGTGGAAGGTATTTTTGATGTGTTTCCGTCGATTCCACTTCCTTAAGGACACCTACGAGGTTGATTCATATCACAGTAGCCTCTTGTCACATGTTTACCCCAGTTGGATAGTTACTTGGGTAGATATGGGAGGAGGGTGTTACAGAGTGGTATCGAAGCAAAGTTACACTCTCTTTGGGTCATATTTGATACCACAGAGTGGTATCAGAGCATGGTTCACCCCTCAGACTGGATGGGCGGTGTGTTGGTAATGCGTTCATGTCGGTAGCATATGTGTTGCTTATGCTTGTAGTTCATGTGCGTGTTGCATTTACATGGTGTTGATCATGGTTGTAGTGATGTCGCCATGTGAAGGTTGAGGGTGTTGTTGTGGTATGTGTCATCATGAGTCTATGGTTGTGTATGCATGTATGGTAGGTTGGACATTTATTGTGAGGTCATTGTATGCAATTAGTTCATCATGATGTTGTTGGTTGTTATGATGTTGATTTGTTAGCTGAGATAGAGCAAGAGATGCAAATCATTAAAGTGAAGTTGCGGTATTCAACCTCGAGGCAAGAGCATGTCGTCATACAGGTTTGGATGTTGGTCATGCAGGTATGTTAGTTAATGGATTTTTATATGCATTAAGGTTATATACATGTATATTGATGTTAAGGTTAAATACATGATAGATGCTAGTTGATTAGTGTATTCATTTGCAAATGCATCAAATAGTCATGAGTGGTAGTGACATGTGGTTGTATGCATTTCTCTTGTTGTTGTATGTTAGATAACTTGATGATTATGTTATATGTTATTGATGAGTATGTTATATGTTAACTTGTTGTTGTTATATGATAGTTAGCTTGATGATTAAGCTATATGTTGTTGATGAGTATGTTATAGGTTAACTTGTTGTTGTTATATGTTATTAACTTGATGATTAAGGTTATTACATTAAGATCTTGATGTTATATGTATCATGCTAAATTGGATTGGCCTATGTAGATGGTTAGGGTTATGACATTCAAGTATGAGTCAACTTATTTGTGACATTGTGTTGTACTAATCTAGATTGATCATACATATGTGATTGTTATGCAGAAATGACAAATGTTTTATGAGTTTATGATGTGAACATGTTAGCTAGTGACTATTATGGATATCATGATCATATTTATTTTTTAGTTGATATGTCATAAAGTTATATCATGCTAACCTGGATTGATTATGCAAGCAAGACAGCCTCCCCTAAGATACATTAAGGTATGAGATTGCTTATGTCATCTATTTTGTGCTTGAATGTTTGATTGTGTCGTTTAATTAGTGTTTAAGTGTTGATGTCTATTATATCGCCTATTTGTTGCCTGAATGTTTGATTACTTGCATGATATGAGTATGTGTCTATAAGATTCCCTGAATGAGCGATCTTATTTTAAGATGATTGTACTAACACATATGTGTTGAGATAGTTGACATGTACTTGAGTGTAATAGGTGACAGTTGTAGTATTATGTCTAATGACAATGAATTATGATAGGATTGCTAGTATTGGTAAAGGTTGATTTCAAATTGATAGACATGATTGTCTTGATAATTAGAACATGTGTTTAAGATGTGTAAATAGTTGATGAAACATGCTTGGTATTAACATGACAAAGTAATAGTTGATGTGCTTATATAACTTACAGTTGGGTGATGTGAGTGCATAGTAACACTCAATTGCAACAAGGAGAAGGTCTAAGAAAGGAATTGGACAAGAATTATTTTGGATATGTTTGGAAATCCTAATTCCAAAAAATGAGTGCTTTGCATACAAGAATTCTTCTTAACCTTAATCTTATCTGACATTATGAGGATATGCACTAGATTCATCAACTTGTATTTGACAGGCATATTACATAGTCTCTAGTTACAGGTGGATTTTCCAAGGATATTGTAGTCCCTTGAGAGATGGTGTGGATGTGTTTAGTTGCAAGAAACGTGCTCGACACAAAAAATTAAGGTAACCAATGTACTTTTATGTTTATTTGAGCACTAACAGTTATGCAGTATGGTAGTATGATGCAAGGGATTGCATGGAAAAGAAATTGCTACAGAATCTTGAAGAAGGCTTAGGTTGAGCTTTCCCTTGGATGCACTGGGAACCATGGAGATTGATTCATGGTGTACGTTGCTAGTCTTGTGCTTTTGGTCTTTTGTTGTGCTTAATTGCAGTTTTTTTTACGTCTTGTGCATGGCCATGCCACTTTGGTTGTGGTATCGTATTGTTGTTGGTTTTCCATGGTTTTCTTCTTGTTTTTTTCTTGCCTTTCCTTTTATGTTTGGGGTCAAGGGAATTGGTTGGGAAAGATGAAAGTTAATGGAGCCCAGGGAGAGTTGAATGAAACCCAATAGGTGATGTAAGGCTCGGATGAAGCTCACTACATGTATAAGGGCAGTTGAAGGAAAGCGTATAATAGCTAGTTGCATTGGTTGGGTCCATTGGTGTAAATAGATGATGGTAGGACATTCATGAGAAAGGTAATCAGGAAAGGTAAAGTAAATAGATTTGAGGCATTAGATGCCTTAGCTACATTGGGAATTTTTGTTCTCAATGTTGTGCATGTGTTGCATGGATAAAGGAAGTTCTCTTAACCTTGACCTTATGATATCTATTATTTATGTTGTGATCACGATTGCTTTATGTTAATGTTTATATGCATATATGTATGTATATACATTGTTATCTAACAAGGTCATCAAGGATCATGATTGTTTTATGTTGGTGTTTATATATATACATGTATGTATGTAGGTATGACGTTTTCTGGTGAGATCATGATTGTTTTGTGCTAAAGTGATATATATGTAGGTATCTATGTATCTATGTCACTGTCTAACAGGGTCATCAGGAATCATTCTTGTGGAGGAATGATTGCTTATGAAGGTGAATGGCATGAAGAGATTCTTGGTTCATAAGGAATCAAGTGGGTAGAGTAGCCTAATAGATCTTTGAGTTCACTATCATGTTGATATGAATTGTTATTATGTGATTATACTATGTTCATGTTTATGTTATGGACATGCTAATACTGAGAGATACATCACCGAAATGAAAACAACACGATGCATGGCATGCTAGGATAAGCATGGATGACAGAGAGACAATGGAATCAAGGTTTCTTGGTAGAGACAATGTGGTTTTGGATGTGTGGTACTACCATTGTGAAGATATTGTATATGTTGTAAATGTTGCATTTGTGATGTTGTGCGTGTGTGGTGTGGTGTATATATAGTGTGTGTGCATGTTATTATGCAACGTTATGTACATGGTGGTACAGATAGTGTTGTGTGAATATTGCATATACAGTGTTGGGCATAGATGGTGTTATGTACATGTTGGATATGCGGTGTTGTGTGCATATGGTGTTGTGCGCATGTTGGATATGCAGGGTTGTGTACAGATGATGTTATGTACATGTTGAATATGTAGTGCTATGTAGATGTGGTGTTGTATGCATGTTGTACATGTGGTGATATGTACATATGGTGTTGTCTGCATAACTGTACAAGTGGTGCTGTGAGCATGTGGTGTTATGTACATGTTGTACATATGGTGATGTGTGCAGGTGGTGCTGTGTACATGTCGTGCATATGGTATTGTGTATATGTGGTGTCATACACATGTCGTGAATATGGTGTGGTGTACATGTGGCGTTGTGTACACATTGTGCAGGAGGTGTTGTGTACTTGTTGTACATATCGTATTGGTGTACATGTGGTATTGTGTGCAAGTCGTACATGTTGTGTTGAGGGCATGTGGTATTGTGTATGTGCATTGTGTAGTCGTGGTATCGTGATATGTGTATCATTTGTGTTGTACAATATGGACATATATGTATTGTGTTGTACGTCGGGTGTAGGTATATGTATTGTGTTGTGGTGTACACCGGATATTGTGTGCATATGGTGTTGTGCGCATGTTGGATGTACAGGGTTGTGTACAGATGATGTTATGTACATGTTGAATATGCAGTGCTATGTAGATGTGGTGTTGTATGCATGTTGTACATGTGGTGATATGTACATATGGTGTTGTGTGCATAATTTTACAAGTGGTGTTATGAGCATGTGGTGTTATGTACATGTTGTACATATGGTGATGTGTGCAGGTGGTGCTGTGTACATGTCCTGCATATGGTACTGTGTATATGTGGTGTCGTATACATGTCATGCATATGGTGTGGTGTACATGTGGCGTTGTGTACACATTGTGCAAATGGTGTTGTGTACTTGTTGTACATAGCGTACTGGTGTACATGTGGTATTGTGTGCGAGTCGTACATGTTGTGTTGAGGGCATGTGGTATTATGTATGTGCATTTTGTAGTCGTGGTATCATGATATGTGTATCATTTGCGTTGTACGATATGGACATATATGTATCGTGTTGTATGTCGGGTGTAGGTGTATTTATTGTGTTGTGTTGTACATTGGGTGTAGGTGTATGTGTGGTATGTCAAGTGTAGGTGCATGTATTGCATGGTATTATATGTCATGTGTGGTTGTATATGTCTGATGCACACTATGTGTATGGGCACATGGTTGAGGAGAAGGCACTAGGTGTTTTTCGAGTGTGGCAATTGATCTAGTGTGCGTACGGAATAAGGACAAAGGTAAAAGCCAAGGATTGATTAAAGGATAAGTATCAGTATTCTATATCAGTTTTATTTTGCATGTGATTTATGATTCTGATCTATGATGATTACATGTGATCTACTATTCTGGTTTATGATGGTTACATGTGATTTATGATTTTTATTTATAATGGTAGAGTTTGAGCTAAACGAATGTGATATGTTTATTCATGATGATTTGATCAAAGATGCTAGTTTGACTTGTTTTGATAGGAAGTAAATAAGATTGCATGACGAGCTACCAATGAGGTATGATGTGAATTTGTTTCAATTTATTTTAAATCTAATGGAAGTTATGTGCTTGTTACAGGAAGCATGGAAATGACCTCTTGGGTGGTTGAAATCGACTACATGTAACATATTGCATGTGTGATTTCCTAGCTAGTTTTGACATGCATGGCTTTTCATGTTGGTGTATGGTTCTCTTGTTGTTGGTGGCATGGTTTTGTCGAGCTATGACAGTGGTTTTTAGCCTAGCCTTTCCTTTTTCCGGATCCCATGGCATGTTGGGGTGTTGATCTCGATTTTGAGCTTTGGAATTGCTAGATGGAGTTCAGAATCCGGGGCAAAGGTGGTCTTAAGGTTCATTCCTAAAGGCCTAGGAATCCTTTGACCAGTTTTGGTAAGACACATAGTAAAGCCTAAGGGAGGTGTCTCGGTTTAGGGCCTAGTGATCTGGTATTGGATTGAGGTAAAGCCTGAGAGACAAGAAGATGGAAAATTCCTCAAGGATAGTGATGGATTCTAGATGGCATTCCAAGTTTGGTTTGGTTTTGTGATCGAAGCACCGACTTTAGTGTGATCATGGATTGGTGAGGGTGGAGGTGGTTTAACCTCTGGATTCCCTTGGTTTTTTTTGGATTGTTTTTTCCATTAGATCACACATTCATGCTTGGAATATGGCATGAAGGTGACTGACTGAAAGAAATATTTGGTTCAGCCATGTCTATGGTCGGGTGGTATGTGGAAGTCCCGAACCTGGTTGAATTTGTGTATATTTAATAAAAGCTAAGTTCTCTTGGTTTTCTACTTATTTTTATGTGGATTTAATGGTCGTTATCTCACTGTTATTTTCATGGTTTTATGTTGTTATAAGCATGGTTAAGTGACTGGTTCATGTCATGGTTATTTCATGTATTTACTTGTAATTGTTAAAATGATGGATGAAAGACCTAATTGATGTCATAACAGTTCAACGGAGAAGGTGGTGATCCTTCTTATCATGCCTCATTAGATTTTTTAGTCATTCATGCTTTGTCTTGTATCTT
This sequence comes from Pinus taeda, assembly GCA_000404065.3. Lineage (NCBI taxonomy): Eukaryota > Viridiplantae > Streptophyta > Pinopsida > Pinales > Pinaceae > Pinus > Pinus taeda. The sequence goes on from APFE031615934.1 coordinate 172,641, forward strand.
AGACCTGTAGATTGCATCGATGCTAAGTGTTTGACAGAATGTCATACATGGTTGAGGATGGTCAGGCCTAGTCCTAGAGTTAGTTTTTGGTTTATTAGGCTTTCCATAATGTGTTTAATGGATTTCTAAAGTTATAGCAAGGTTTGGGCAATGGCCGAAATTATAGACTTGAAAAGTGCCTTAAATCCTGCATAATCTTACACAAGTCTGCTGGAAATAGTCCCTAGACACAAGCATGCAGGCTTGTGGGAGTGTCCAAAGATCTCTGGATGTTGGCTTACAGAATGGGAGTGTCCAGAGGTTTAATAGCTTAAAAACTCAGTGGGACCCAGGGACATGATATCTGTGTGGTTCAGATGGCTCCTAGGAATGTTGTTGCTGATGTGGAAGGTATGTTTGATGTATTTTCGTCTATTCCACTTCCTTAAGGACATCTAAGAGGTTGAATCATATCATGGTAGCCTCTCATCACATGTTTACCTTGATTGGCCAGTTACTTGGGTAGATATGGGAGGAGGGTGTTAGAATATGCCTATCTAAACTCCTCGTGGAGAGTTGTAATTCATCCAACATGAGAATAATTTCTTCTTTGGCCTTAATTTTTCCAAGTCAAACTCATCCAAGAAGGAGCTTCAGATGCCTTAAGATGTTAATTGTATACATATATTGACTGTAGAATCCTCTATTATCACAGTATATGGCACCTAGTCTTTATGTTTGTCAAGCAATCTCATTGTTCGGCCATGTTGTGCTTTGCCTACAAAATTTCCCTGTGTAATTCCTGTGGGATGTTGGTTTGATAGCGCTTAGCAAATCTCTCTACCTCTTATTTCACATGAGAGTCTCCATGATCACGAAAGTATGTGCCACATCACTTAGCTCCTTACATGTTGGTGAAGCATTGTGGATTTTCCTCTATTACAAGAAAATAGTTCAAGAGTAAGAGGGCTCTTAAAGGGAGATGTGGAGAGGAGAGAAAGTTAATGAGGGATGGTAAGGAGAGATATTGAACCAAGAATATGAAGGGAATATAGATACGGAAGTGGCAAGAAGGGGAGAATATTAGGGAAACAAAATCATCTTTTAGTGGATTTCCCCTTAGGATCAACAAACTTGCATATTGAGAGTAACTAAAGGCCTATAGCATCACCAACAGAAAGGGAGTGAAAATCATAAGTCTTGGAGGATTTGTAGAGGAAATGTATGCAAATGAAGGAAATAGTTAGAGAAAACATACAATCGAGGTGGGAAGGGGATTGATTAGCATGTGCAGAGAAAAGAGAACCAAATTCAAGGCCATGAATAACAGTAATGCACCACACACAAGGATTTGAAATATAGAATTTATTGTTATTATGTGTCAATATCAACCTTTGTGCTAAGTGAAGGAATGTGTTATGAATGATGAGTGTGGTACATGGGAGATCTAGCCAATATTTATTGGGTGTGTGCTATATTATTTCTATGACTATCTCCAAGCATTGTACGTTGTGTTAGGTGTAGTGGGGGGGTCATAGGGGGGCTACCAACCCCCCTATGGGGGTTTTGCAGGGGGGGCGGGGGCATGGGGTCCGAGGCAGCACCCTGGGAATTTATTTTTTATGTGGACCCAATAATACTTGGGCGGACCCAAAGATGGTGGGAAAAACTACCCATGGTTTTGTGCATGGGATTTTCACATGGTTTTAGCCATGATGGTTTTCTTCCCATGGTATTTTGTAGATCCGGTCAAGGGAACTATGGTTATGTTCTAATCTAGGGTTATGAATGGGGGTTTACGAATGCTTCGACATGTATATATATGCATTGTAACGTTGAAAGGAATATAGTGAAAAATCAATCTGATAGTCCCGGTTTTGGGATCCAAGGGAAAATATTTGTGTACATTTGTTTTATGTTCTCTCCATTGTTTATTTTTCTATTTTAAGAATTCGTTTTCAGGAAATTTGTCTCCAGGGTTAAAACCTACATTATTGGTCTAAAGGGTGGTTGTAATATTTCAAAATGTCATTGTATTAAAATGAAAAAAATACCATTTAATCCTTGTATCAGCTATGTACTTCACCTAATTAAAGCTTATGACATGGCAAACCTTATGGCCATGGTCCTGCATGCAACATTCATGAATGCATGATATGGACCATGGGGATGGAATATGGCCACGTCCCCTACCATGTGTTTTTAGTGGACTTCAGCCATGCACCCTCCACTTGTCCTTTCTCTAGCACCCTATCCAAGGATGTGTTTTGGTAGTTACCATAGCCCTACAATTGTTGATTTGTGGGACCTATAAAACTCATAAAGCATCGAATGAGCTTTGTCAATCCAAGAAATACACCAAACAAAGTTTCCATGTGAAATTTGTGGCCTTGAAAATTTGATGTATCAAATAGGTTCCTTGGGACTCATATTTATTTTGCCACTTCATCCCTTAGGGTTAGGGATTTTTCCTCTTAAGGCTCTATGCTTTATGTTAAAAAGTAGTTTCAACATATTGTAACATCATTTTGCAAATAAGCATAGCTAACACATCTCACTTCAAAGATAAGATATCATCATTCTAGCTATTTTGTATTATTTTTCATATTGCAGTTCTTTTTTATTTCATTCATTAATAGAATTTGGGTTTCATTATCTTATTATGCTTTGTGCAATAATTTTGTGTGATTCTATCTAGATTTATATATACATTTCATTCTCACATAATTTGGATTAAGTTCCTCTTATAACAATGGTTTCAAAGTATATAAATGAATATGATTATGGCTCTACAAGGCCACTCTTTGATAGCAACAATACTAACCATCACACCACAAGTGCTTTCTTCATGTGTTTTAAGCATGGACTTCCATCAATGTATTGTGTAAGTTGATTCTTGGATTAGGAAGAAGTGGGGACCTAACTAGTAGGTTCAAGGATAAAATTGGTAGAACTGAATCCCATATGTTTGGTTTGTATCAGTAGGTGCTCAAAATGGAAAAGCTTGAATTTCTAGGTGAAGGAATAGACACATGAGCATTGTATGGATATTTGGCTACTTTAAAGACACATGCATGTGGTTGCAAGTGAAGGAGGAGCCCCCACATCAATTCCCAATTTAATGGCAAGAAAGAAATGGGTTTTCATTTAAAGTAGTAGGAGGTTCAACAATATCAAAGCTAAGAAGAAATTAGAAGGGTTGGAGGAGGAGGTGTGATAGAGGCAATTCAACAAGATTGTAGGATTTTAGTTTAATATTCATACATACAATAAAAAAAGAGTTTTGATCCATAGGGACTAACTTAATAAGTGGATATACACATAATTTTTCTAATGGATATTCTCTTCCAAATCCCACATGACCTTTTTTGGAAGTCATAGGTTTCCCCAATTAATGGAAACTTTGATCATGGAACTTTGTCCCTAGGAGTTTTGACACATTCTAATACCATGTTAGTAATTAAAAATTTAAAAAAAAAAATGATGGATTAGAGTTTTGGGTTGTGTTATATTCTTTCCACGACTAACTTATGTAGTGAACCGAGGGGTTAGAGGGGGGGCGGAGCCCCCCCTTCGTTGCGCCGATTGCGCAGCGAGGGGGTCATAGGGGGGTGGCAGCCCCCCCTGTCTGGGGGGTTTGAAGGGGGTAGGTAGCCCCCCTCTACGGGGTCCGGGGCAACACCCTAGGAAAAAAAAATTTGGACCCTATATTAGGTTGGGCGAACCTACCTATGGTTTTCGGTCCATGGTTTTGGACACTATGGTTTTCGGTCCATGGTATTGGATGCTTCAGCATGTATAAATATGTATTGTAACATTGAAAGGAACATACTGAAAAATCGAGCTAGTAGTCCCAATTTTGGGATCCAATGGGAAATCTCTGTGTATATGTGTTTTATGTGTTATGCTCTCGCATTTTTATTTTTCCTCTGATTTAGAATTCATATGCAGGTAATTTCTGTACGGGGTTAAAACCTACATAGAGTAGAACTTTTCTTCATCGAACAAAGAAGGACTCATTGAAAATTCTGAATTTGTTCACTTATTAAATCATTCCAATTCATAAAGGAGAGTCATCTCTAGAGACTTCGAAGGTGTACCAGAAAAAGATACATTGTGGAGATGACTTGGAATTTGTTGTTAGAGACATCAATATTTTTTTGCTAAAGGAGTTATACCTTCATAGTTCCCCAACATAAAAGTATGGTGTAGGAGACATTATGGTTACACCCATTTAATCCAATTGTGCTGCCTTGGATTGCAACAATAGTGTGAAAAATTATGGGCTAGTATGTACCTCTAAACCTGTATATCCTAATGAACATGTGGGGATTGCAACACAAATATATCTATCTAATCATTTAACAAATGTTCCTCTAGTTGTGGGTGTTTTGAAGTTATAGTTTCAATCAATATAAATATATCATTGATTTTTTTAGGATTTTGGTCAATTTATAATTAGAAAAAACTCTTAGGGACATTTTTGTACCAAACACAAAACTTGGATCAAGGGGGAACCCTACCCATGCCTAAAATTTCTATTGTAATCTTCTCATATTTGTAGTTGGGAAGACAATGAAATTTCTATAAAATTAGCTTACTCCCAATGCAAACTCAAATAGTGAAATTGTTGCAAAATTAGCTTACTCCCAATGCAAACTCAACATGTGGGAGACATTAGTGTCTTCAATTCTAACAGTGTTATGGCATGACAATATCATGGGGATTGACTTCCAACTAATCTTGTCTAGTGATTTCAAGTGGATATATGTCTATGGGTGTTGTTTATTTATTAGGTTTATAGGTTAAGTTGAGATTCACTATAAATTCATAGTCTAGAATGGTTGGATCATAGCCACTAGCTTTGTGGATAAGACCACTCTTCCAATGGGTCAAGATGCTCAAATTCCATATGGGTGATAGTATCTTATTCTAAAACACATTGAACCTAGACTCCATATGCTTGAAAGCCTTCTCTATTTTTTGTGTTGTCATGTTTTTTTTACCATGAATGATAAGGAAATGGATGGGTTTGAAGATATTTCTCATGATTAAGGCTAACGTGATTCCCTTGATTGATTAATATGTTGTATTGCATATGGCTAAATTGGTTTTGGATTGCTTGAAGTGAAATCAAGAAACCCTCATTGTTCATAGGCTATTATTAATGTGAGTCCAAAAAACCATGAAAAAGGTTATGCCAGTTAGATTATTGTCAATATTGTCTATTGCACAGTTGTGGGACAATTACATCCATAGTTCCTGGTACACAATATGCTTATGCATGGGATGTACATATGGATTCACACATCCACATTGGTGCATAATAGACAAACATTATGTACAATTAGTGCATCAATAAATGCAACTTATGCTAGGATAATATATAGTTATATATGAAATGCTTAAGAGTGGACCCCATCTAACGTAACATGTACTTCATTTATTGTTGCACTACTTAGTGGCTATTTATCATCATGCACACTATGCTTGTGCACGAGGATATACATCTAAAGCAACAAACTCATGTAGATGTACTATGGTAAAAAGGATATATTTTGTATTATTGTTATTCACTCTTTATTGGTTCATATGGTTCTAACATTATAGAAGTATATATCACTACAAGGACCAAATTAACATGTGTAACCCTTAATTTGGCCATATTTTAATACAAAGTAGGGGCATTGTTTACACTAGAGTTAGCATTGGAACTAATAATAAGTGTATGGACCTAATAGGAAGTTTGTTCACTTATGATATATTTTTCCACTATAGAATTTATTAAGGAATCTTCATGGCATTGTAAACCTTTAGTTTGCTTGATAATGATAATGTAATATATACCTTATGATAGAAAGTAGTCTTGAACTTCTATGAGAGCATTTGTTTTTATGGCCAAAAGAAGAAATCATTAATGGAAGGTGGCATATTCACAACAAGCACATGTTGTGGGGAAGACTTAAAAAGTAGGACTTATTCTTAAGCAACGCATCTTGATATTGAGGGAGTTACACGAATAGTATTGTTTCTCACTTTTTGTATGAGAACGAATATAACATCCCTTCTTGCGACCCCTCGTGTAAATATCACTATGTGAACTTGTTGATATAAATAAATTTAGAAATAAAAATATGGTTGAGCTGGATGAGTAGACACAGATTTAGAGGTCTGAGGATGAGGAGTTTCTTGTGCAAATGATTACCCAAAAACCACACCCACTTCATTTATATTTTCCCCATATATCTCCTTGAATGAGAACAAGAAAATAATAATGCTCAAGATCACACAAAGCACAAAGGAGACAGCAAAGGAGAAGGAGTGACGATGAAGCACAACACAAAAGAGAAGAGAAGAGAAGAAGGCCACGAGCCAATGCCTTTTAATGGGAAATTATTCCCTATAAATTTGGTGTGGCTAGTGGTTGCATGTCAGTGTTGGATTGACCAATGAAGACTCAGTAGATAATTGATCCTTTTAGTGCTTGTTGACTAAGTTGATAAACCTCTAAGTGCTTGCTAGAGAGTTGATAAACCACTTATATCTTGATAAATGTGTTGATAAACCATTGCAGTGCTTGTTGGAAGGTTAAGAAACCACTTGGAAAGCTAAGACACTCAGGTGCTTGCTGAAATGGGTTGATAAAACCACTTAAGTGCTTTTCAAGTAAGTTAATAAACCACTTCAATAGTGGGTTCTAGACTCCTACGTTACTTGCCTTGAAAATCTAGTTGATAAACCATCCAAGGAGTGAGATCATTCTCTTGAAACTGATCAGAACCTCGCTAAGCCTTGGATGAATCTAAGTGATTTATTTTATATAGCAAAAAGAGTCATTATGGTGCTTACTACATGACACAGTTGATAAACCAGTTGGACAACACACTCCCTCTCTAGTCTGGTTGACTTATTACTAGTGTAAAATTCCCTTCATTAATTAACTCCTCAAACTCTAAGTTTGAGTCGAGAGTGGTCAACTGCAAGAAAGATTGCAGTGTAGCTAGCCTATGGTTGGGTGGACAGTTGAAGTCCCTCTATCAATATCCATACTTCTCAAAACACACAGATACATATATTTCATTATTCTTCAAAGTTATGTTCATAGATGGTGTGATATCTTCTATGTATGTGCATATAATGAATGTATAAATGATTCTTTTCATTGATTTTATTCATAATTGGAATATGAATATGTGTGATTATGCTTGGTTATTATGGGTTGTGATGCTCAAAATTATGCTTGAATGATTTGTAGATCATTGTTTTCTTAGTCAAATTATTGGTCGAGGTTGTCTGAATGAGTTTTTCAGTAGACCAGTATGATTCAAATAAACTAGTACAATTCCTTTGCTAAGCTAGAATTGTTATGTGATTTGGTCATGGGGCCTTGTCCATTTCTAGTCCTTGAAACTATTGTTTTCTTGTGTTTAGAGGAACTTTCTATCACAGTTGATAATCACTCACCATTGGAAGCCCTTCACCTTGATCCCTGGTGCTATAAGCATGGAAAACTGAAGATTGGGCAGTCACCTCTTTTCTTCATTTGGCGGTAAAAATGTAGCTTGATATATTCTGCAGATTTGTGACCCCTGGCTTTCCAAGTAGACTTGAATTAGGGAGTGGTCGAAAGGAGCCAAGGCTAGGATGACGTGAGCATAGGGAGGACCCTCTAGGTTCTTATTCCTATGGGGTGTTAGAAGGTACCAATGTTGATATGATGTATGCACAGGAAAATCCCACCAAGTTATTTTCCCTATAGGTTATTGGAAGGAGTTGGGGTTGAGATGACATGTGTGCAGGGAGAACCCACAAAGTTCCTTTCCTTATGGGTTGTTGGAAGGAGTTAAGGTTAGTATCATGTGGATAAGTGTACCATCTTTTTTAACAAGGAATAGTCGCAAAACCTAAGGGGGTCAACCTAGTGGGACCACAACCTCTAGGTCCACGTGGTGAGAATCAATAAGTTAGATGGAGTCTACATGGATGCCATGTATGAACCATGAAAGGTGCAATAATTTCAAGGATTACATGCATGAGCTTAATTAAGACTTAAATTTTGGATTACCCTTAATTCTTAGCATCACTTAAGATACCATAATCATGGATTAGTCTTAATCCCTTACTGCGCAGCCCAGGGTGTGTTTGAAGTTCAATTTCTTGAATGGGTTTGGGACCCAAGATTGTAAGGAAGAGGCTTAGAAGATGATGTGGCACAATGTTTTCATGACCCGTGTTAGGTGGAATCATACCTTTTGGGTGGCTAAGTGGCCCTTTTTCAAGTGACACATGGTGACGCAGTGGCATGACACATGGTAGAAAACTAACATGGAAGAACCTTAGTATTTGCTCCAAGATTTATTTTTGTAAAGGTTTGTAATGTTAAACTCATTGGCCAATATAAGTGCACAAATGGTGGATTATTAAGCATGGCTAGTTGTTGTTTCACCATAAGAGATTAGGGTGCATACAATAAATTTTAAGCCCCACTACCCTCGTTAAAAGTCGAAAAATAAGGCGGGGCCTCGGATGGCTCTTTATTCGTTTGATTAGATAAGCCCGCAAGGGGAATTCGGTGTGCTCAAGAAAGTTAAAAAGAGTAGTCACATAAGCAACAAATATAGAGCCCCCCCGCGCGCCCCCCCCACCCCCCACAATTAACCTTCAGATAGGCAAGAGGGTCGTAGGATGGATTTTTGGTTGTTGATGAAATCCAATCAATCAGAGCATTGAAGGAAGAATTCATTGGTTTAAATGTTTGGATCTAAGCACCTAAAGGTTTATATTCTCAATTTGAGCCCTTAATTATATTATCCAAGAGTTGGAAGATAACAAGATATGAAATTTAGCGTTCGAGAACCAAAATTAGAAAATAAAAAGTAAAGTGTTATTGGACACAAGTTTAGGCAAGTATGTTGAATAAGACAAAGTTTTACTTTTGTTTTTATAACCCCATCTTCATAACAAACCATAGAGTTCGGGTTAATTAATAAGGGGGTGGGAGGGACCGTTATAGAGTGGTATCACAGTGCCAAGGTTCAACATTCAAACTAAGTGGGCCTATAAAGATAGTGTTAGAAGCTTTGTTTTGAATTACAAATAATAACATTGTTGATTTCAGAATGTTTCTCTCTCTCTCTCTCTCTCTCTCCCTCTCCCCCCAAGATCCATAAAAGAGTCACTGGAAAGAAACAAAGAAAATACTTAATACATCTCTCTCTCTCTCTCTCTATTGGTACTATTATCTAGACATCCAAGAAATAAGCTACCATTTCTAATGGAGGGAATATTTTTATAGTCCTATATTTCTAAATGAGCTTATAAGCTAAAGCTTCAGGTAAAATGAGGATACATGTTCCAAAGTTACATTTCAATACAAACCATGGAGCTTCCAATACTATAAATAAATGGTTTCTCCTTGTAGAATAATTTTATAGAGGTGAAAATGAAATTTTATAGAGCACAAATATTTTTTTTTGCTATGCATTTAAGGAGGAAAAGAATTATAGAGAGGAAAATGCAAGTGAAGAGAAAATTTGGCTAATTTGTTGTCAATCTTTTTTACAAAGTAAAAGGGGAAAATGAAAACATATTTTCATAGTTTACCAAACATGGTTGGAGACATTGTTTTTAAAACCATGGGAAGCAAACCAGTAAATGATTTTCACATAAAAATGAAAATTATTTATGAGGTTTCATTTATTCATAAGTATACCAAAAGTGGGGAAAACAAAATATGAAAACACTGGATGGTTTGGGTAATTGTTTTAAAATTTCATTTATGAAATTCATGAAGAAAAGAACAATTTTATAGGTCAAAACAAGACATGGTTTTATATTGAAGAAATGGATTTTCAAAACCACATGCAAGAATTATATTTTTTATGGAAATATGGAAACATGATTTTATAGATTTTTGGGAAATGTTTTTATCAAAATATCTTATTACCAAAACTTAAATTTAATATTTTTGAAAACTAAAGAGTGACAAAATATCAATGATTTCAAAATCATTTTCAAATTTTACGACAATGATTAAGTACCTGAAAGACAATTAATTTAATTTTCAAACGAATTTATCAAAGGACATGAGATTCATCAACTATATAAAAAGGATCAGTCAACCAAATTATGGGCAAATTAACTAAGTTTTAGGGAGAAACTTCATAACCTCCAAATTGTAGGGCAAAAGATTAAGGCAGATTTGTGACAAAAAGTGAGCAACCAGTTTCAAGAATAAAGGCAATCAATCAACAATCAGTGAGCCAATTCCCAGATTTGGACACACAAGACTTTCAATTAGCTCCATATTTCCTGCAATAAATTAAATATTGTCTTTATTTTAGGTTTGTTATTAGAATTTGTTGCTTGTAGATTAGTAACATTTTCAGGATTGGTTTTTACTATATATTGTATCATTTGAAATGTAAAAGGATTGGCTTTTGATGCCAAAACCCTGACCATTTTTGTAAAATCTCTTGTTGCAGAATTTTTAATCAAGAGCTTTTGGCTTCGGTTTTATGATAGAATTTGTTTCTGATGTATGTTTTTTCCTGTGATACATATCTTGTTCCTGCATAAATTTGAGGTAATATTGGAGTACTGAGTAAGGCTAGGTTGACGATAAACCTCCCTAATAGCCCCAACAAAGTTATTATCATTATTGAGATTAACTAATTGAACAGTTTGTTTAAATTAGTACCTTTGCATCAGTAAATTAGTGACTCTTGTCATCCCTTAAATATACTAATGTCGGCTATAGAAATTTTTCTATACGCATCTACTCTTGTTAATGATTAAGTATTCAGTGAGGATACTTGATTATCCAATTTCTCTTCTATTCCTCTATCAAAACCTTTCAATATGTGTTTTTTTTCCATACTTAAATGTTGACACTTCGATAAGGCTTCTGCAAGAGAGGGATTTATTTGTTAACTAGTGATTTGTGACTCATCGATAACGACCTATACAACAAATCCTGGATCTCGCCATTGTGCTTCATAGGTTATTGTCCAGTGACAATGAATAACATTTAAAAGCCTTGTAATATAGAGGGGTCCCCTTGTGGTTCAAGGGCCAACTTAAACCTAAATATTGGTCGATTTGGTTTCTCAGTGCAGTTTCGTAGCCAAAAACTACCTTCGAGAAACAAGAATAACACTTGGTGTCGTTGTCAAGGAATGAAGTGACGAAGAAATCTATCCTCGAAGAACGATAGTTGACTAGTTCTATTCCTTTCTAGCGAAAAAGGATTAGACATCTGATATTGGTTACATTTATTTCACTTGATAGCTCCATTTTGTCTATATGGAAATTTTTCCTAGGTAACAGATTCCACTTGTTCGAAATGTCAACAAAATTCAATGATATGCTCACTCAAGGTCTTAAAATGATTGCTTTTGTAACACCCTCCTCCCACATCTTCCCAAGTAACCGGCCAACCGGGGTAAACATGTGACGAAGAGTTACTATGATATGATCCAACTCCCTATGTATCGGTTAAGGAAGTGGAACCGATAGAACACATCCAACCTGACCTTCTACACATGCAACAAAACCCCCAGGAGCCATCCAACCCATCCAGGTGACCAACCCTTGAGACAAACTAATACTTTTCTACATTAAAGCCTCAGTCTCTCCCTTGACATAGGCATGCATGCGACTAGGAACCTCCAGTCTCTCCCATAGTAAGTCATGCCTATGACTGGGGACTTTTCTAGGTAGTTCTATGCCAACAACTCCAGATTTTGTGCCACTTTTTAAGGGTTAGGACTCATGCCACTGCCCAGAACTCCAGGAAACTTCCAGAAATGAAAAGTAACATCAAAACAATGATACAAATGCAAATGCTTGAACAAGAACTTAATTGGAGCCCTACTAGCCATGACAAGCATTTCATCAAACATGTCACAAATATGCATCCTACAGGTTTAAACAACAAATTTGAGCATAGGGGTCTCCCACTTATCTGAGAATCACTAAGAAGCATTGTTGCCTCATCACCATAACTACATTACCATCTATTCATTATACATTTAGTGATTAACCAAAACATGATGAGAGTCATACATGATCATTGTCATAAAACTCACTCACAACGAGCATATAACCAACAGAAATATCAAGGATAGAACAACCATATAAGACACATATAAACAAGTATATTTAACCATAAAATACCAAGGAGGAAGAGCTCTTATTAATGATTGCATAAGATGACCAAGTATGGGACTTCCACGAACCACCTAACCATAGACTAGGTTGAATCAAATATTTCTTTCATCCAGTCACCCTCATGCCATATTCCAAGAATAAATGTGGGATCTCATAAAACAAATCAATCAAAACCATATAGGGCTTCTAGAGGCCAAACCACCTCAACCCTCAACCAGTGATTCCACCTCACGGTCAGACATCACTAACCATCACCATATTGGTCTCTACCCAAGTTTTTCATGGCTCTAGAGCATTTGTTCCAACCAGGGCTTCTGGGACTAGTAACTCAACCCACATATATCATTAGGCTTCCAGAGTGTTTGTCCAACTAGGGCTTCCAAGACCAGTAACTCAACCCACCAAGGGATTCTAGAGTGTTTGTCCAACCAGGGATTCCATGACTGGTAACTTAACCCACCAAGGGCTTTTAGAGCATTTGTCCAACCAAGGCTTCTAAAACTAGTAACTTAACCCAAGTTGTTACAGGGCTTCCAGAGCATTTTTCCAACCAAGGCTTCTAGGAACTAATAACTCAACCCAAAACCAAAGGCACAAGAAAACCAACCGTTAAAAAAAAAAAAAACCACAACACCATGGCTATCCAGGAAATGGGAAGGCTAGGAAAAGCCATTGTCAATCCAGGCAATCCACCATGCCAATGACACATCATAACCAAATAACCATTTGCATATTTTGTGCATGCCAAAACTATTAAGGAGATATACATGCAACTCGATACCTGCAAGCAAAATTTGTTGTAGTTGTTGATCTCATTGTCCTCTTGTGTTTTCCTACTTTTCCTTTACTTTCTTGCTCCAAATCCCAAGTATCCCACACTCCTCCAAGAGTGCTACAAGAAAAATCTAAGTTCCAAGAGTATGAAAGACAGAAAATAGAATAAGAGCTCCAAAATTGAACTAACAAAATTCTATGAACTGATCCTCATAAGCCTTTTGATTAATGAGGCCTCTAATTTCTTCAATGTTCCATTATTTTCCTCCTCACCTGCAACCTGTGACCTTTCACCTTCCTTTTCTCCTAATTTCCATTATTTTCATAATAAATTCCATTTTGCCTTTCCAAAGCCTTAGCCATTGCCTTTGCCAATTTCCATAGCCACTAATAAACTAGGTGAACACCCACACTAGGATGTTTTTCCCATAATTAAGCTTGGAATACGTGTGCCATGACCTTGGTATTATTTTTATATTTAAATGGATTTTTAACCAGGGATGTTACAACTTTTAGCAATATATCCTTCTTTCTCTTAGCAGCGATCAAAAATATCAAACAACAACAACAAAGGATGCAGTCTTCAAATTTCAGTTGTAAGTATAAGATGCTCATGGAGTTTATGTTTCACATTGTAAATATTTCTCAAATTTTCAGTTGTAAACAAGGTGGACTGTTAGTTAATCCAATCCTCACATGGTTGCACTGGAAGTCAAACTACACCTAACAATGCAGATTTCCAGCTCAGTTAGGTAGAGGTTGTGTGAGATTGAATTAGTTGTTTTCAGATTCAGTGTGCACATTTCAATTTGTAGGAGTAGTATAATTCAACAATTTCAATTTGCAATGTCTAGTTTCCAGAATAAGTCAATTTCAGTTTGCAATATGGATTGTGTCAATTTAGGCTAGTTTCAGCTAGTTTGCAGGTTCACAGGTTGCTTCATGATTGTGAATTGATCAATAAATAGCCCAATGATTAAAATTTCAGAACAGGATGTGGTTATAGTTGCATATTCCATTATGTTGATTCATATGAGTTTGAACATAATAGGCTACAACTTCAAGTCAAAGATTTTATGGCATGACTTGATAGCCCAATTGATTCAAGGCAGATGGTATACTAGTTCTCTACATCCCACAGGGCGAAGCACTCCCCAGTTAGAGCCGATGTTGTAACTTTTTCTTGTGCAATAAAAGTTACAATTTTTTTTTTAGTTTTTCTAATTGGTTTCCTTGCCAAACTCTCAAGTATATCTGAACCTCGGTGGAAAAATTGGTTTCTATACAAGTTGTTCGTGTATTATTTTTAATAATTTTAATTTTAAATCAATTTATTTTTATACAAATATAATTATATATTTTTATAAATTATTTATTTAAAATATTAAACTTATGTTAAAAATATTGGGTCAAACCCAATCTCTATACAAGAACCACATTTTTTACCATATATTACCAAGGGTCGAAAATCAAATCAACAAGAACATCTACATTGAAGGCGCTAATGGAGGGAAGATTTTTACAGTTCTATTTTTCTGAAATGTGCTCATAGGCGAAAGTTTGAGGTAAAATGAGGATACCTCTTCCAGAGGTACATTTCAATACAAATCATGGAGTTTCCAATACTATAAAGAAATATTTTCTCCTTGTAGAATAATTTTTCAAAGGTGAAAATATTTTTTCCTATAGATATAAGAAGGAAAATGCACCTGAAGAGAAAATTTGGATAATTTCTTATCCAAAGTTTTTACAGAAGTAAAAGGGGGAGATGAAAACATATTTTCATAGTTTTCCAAACATGGTTGGAGACATGGTTTTCAAAACAATGGGACGCAAACCAGTAAATGGTTTTCACATAAAAATGAACATTATTTATGAAGTTTCATTTATTCATAAGTATACCAAAACTCGACAAAACAAAATATCAAAACAATAGATGGTTTGGGTAAATTGTTTTAAAAATTCATTTATGAAATTCATGAAGGAAAGAACAATTTTACAGGTCAAAAAAGACATGGTTTTCCAAAACCACTAGGAATTATTATCTTTATGGAAATATGATTTTATAGATTTTTGGGAAATGTTTTCATCAAAATATTTTATTCCCAGAAACTTAAAATTAATATTTTTGAAAACTAAAGAGTGCATAAAATCAATGATTTCTAAATCATTTTCAAATTTTACGACAATGATTAAGCACGTGAAAGATAATTAATTAAATATTCAAAGGATTTTATCAAAGGACATGGGAATAATCAATTCTATAAAAAGGATCAATCAACCAGATTATGGGCAGATTAACAGGGTTTTAAGGAGCAACTTCAACAACCTCCAAATTCTAAGGCAAAAGATCAACAGGCAGAAGATTAAGGTAGATTTGCGACAAAAAGTAAGCAACCAGTTTCAAGAATAAAGGCAATAAATTAGCAATCAATAAGCCAATTCCTAGAATTGGAGGCACAAGACTTTCAATCGAATCTAGATTTCCTGCAATAAATTAAATATTGTATTTATTTCTAGGTTTATTATTAGAATTTGTTTCTTGTAGACTAGTAACATTTTCAGGATTGATTTTTCCCATATTGTATCATTTGAAATGTAAAAGGGTTGTGCTTTTGATGCCAAAACCCTAACCATTTTTGTAAAATCTCTTGTTGCAAAATTTTTAATCAAGGGCTTCTTGCTTCAGTTTTATGACAAAATTTGTTTCGGATGTATGTATTTTCCTGTGATACATATCTTTTTCCTACATACATTTGAGATAATATAGGAGTATTGGGTAAGGCTAGGTCGAGGATCAACCTCCCTCATAGCCCCTACAAAGTCATTATCATTAGTGAGATTATCTAATTGAACAATTTGTTTAAATTAGTACCTCTACATCATTAAATTATTGCCTCTTGTCATCTATTAAATGTACTAATGTCAGTTATAGAAAATTTTCTATACGCAACTGCTCTTGTTATATGATTAAGTATTCAGGGTTGATACTTGATTATCTAATTTCTCTTCTATTCCTCTAATAAAACCTTTCAATATATGTTTTTTTTGCCATAGTTGAACATTGGCACTTTGATAAGGCCTCTACAAGAGAGGGATTTATTTGTTAACTAAGGAGTTGTGACTTGTCAACAACCACCTATACAACAAATACTAGATCTAGACATTGTGATTCATAGGTTAATGTACAATGATAGTGAACAACATTTAAAAGCCTTGTAATATTGAGTGATCCCCCTCTGGTTCGAGAGATAGCTTGAACCTAAAAATTGGTCGAGTTGGTTTCTCAACACAATTTCACAGCAAAGAACTGCCTTCGAGAAACAAGAACAACACACCCCATGCAGTCATAGGGCATGACATGCCTCAGGACTAATGCCATAGCTGCAACAAGTGGAAGGTATAAAATGTTTCTTTCGGTAGGTTGGATTGTAGATCATTAATGCAGTTGGTACAAGGGACTGGGGGAAAGCAGTGGACATCATTCTCACACCACTATTCTTGAATTATTGCAACAAATCTCGCCATCCTTCAATCTAGTATTGTAGCATTTGATGGTTCTTTTAGATTAGCGTAATGCAATGGTTGTGGTTTCCATCCTCTGAGTGATTGTTTCCCTTTCACTCGTTTATTGTTGTCCATATTGGTTGCATCATCTCACTGTCTCATCTTGTAGTGAGCGAAGAAGAGCATATTAATTCTTTGGCCATTACAATTGTGCCTACATACGTTGGTTTACTAGCATCTAGGGTTTGGGTGACTTTGGTCTCCATCCATTTGGTATCATGTGTAGCCACCAATGGTCAGGAAAAGGGCCCATATCCTGTTAGAAAGTGTAGAAAGGCTCAATTTTGACATGTTCCTTAGTCAAATTAAGTAATTCGATTTTCCACATCAGCAGGATGACTTGGATTGTAGTTAACTTGTATGACATGGCCCTTGTCCACTAGTTTACTCGGTAAATTTGAGCTATAGGTTAGAAATAGAGTTGTGCATGCAGAGATTACTAAGATTTAGAAATCTAGTTGATTTATTGTTAGTTGAACTCACTTAGCTGACTTTTAGTCATTAGTTGAGTCAGTTGAAGGTCAGTTGAGTAGTTAATATTGTTGTTAACTCATTGATCTCTCAGTTAACTAGTTAATAAGCAAAAAATAGACATTGTCATGCATGGAATTTGAATTGCCTAGTTGAGGTGGAGGAAAAGGCATGTTTGTATTTATATTTGTATATTGTTAAGTGTAAATGCAATTGCATTGAGCAGGTGATCAATTCCTCAATATATTGCACAAGGAAATAGGTAATTTATCCTGTCTTTTAGGGGCTAATTCCTCCAGGATTGCTCAAGGAAATAGAAGGTTGGTTGATGCTTGAATTGGTAAGTGTTGGCCAGAGCAAGTCACGAAGCAAGAGAATATGATTCCAGTGTAGGGTGTGATTTAGAGTTGAAGCAAGACATTGTAATTGTTCCTCTTTTCATCTGTATTAATGCAAAGCAGGGTGTAGTTGGGTTCCCCTAGAAATCACTGTATACTTGTGGTTTTGATTGTTGTATGTGTATGCATGTTGTTCTAAATTGTGATTTTCACTCTGCATATTAGTAGAGTGGAATTTGTGTCTCATGATTTCAGTTCGATTTCTTGAGTTGATGTAATTTCTATCAAATTTATACATGGTATCAAAGCCTTGAAATCACATTAGAACCAATATTTCAAATTTGTCCCTTAGGAATTTCGAATTTGCAGCTTCAGTGTAGCATATTTTCTTCAGATTCTCGAAATGTCTTTCCACAAATTGAGATTGGAGTATGCATTGGAGGGAAGTTAAAATTTCTGAACTTCGAATAGATTTAGGATCATCACAAGTGCCCGAGCAACCAAAATCTTAACAAGTGGGCAGTCCTTGAAGTCATTAGGTCCCTATAATACTAGTATATTCCCCTTATCGTTATTGTTAGTGTACCCCCCTTTGTTATTGTTGTGCCCATGTATCCCCCATGTTGTCATTGTTCTGCCCCATATAAACCCACTATTATTATTTTGTTCCCTTAATTTTTTTTTTTTTTTTAGGTAAAGTTAATTCTATTAAGAAAGAGAGAAGGTATTTACAAAGTTACCGAGGTCATTACATTGCTCTAAGAAGAGCCATCATTCCAAAAAACCAACTTATGCCTGAAACCACCCATGGAATCCCATACATCCCAAGACCATGTTTTGAAACCACCCATGGAGTGCCATACATCCCAAACAAAACCATGAAACCAGTACATCAGAAGCCGAAAGAAACCCGTAACCTAGATAACTAAGAAGTCTCCCGAGGATAACCAAAAACTGATCAAAAAGAAGGAAGATCACCTTCAGCAGAAGCATTCTACTCGTCAGGTCGTTCCTCCACAATTCGGCACCAGCCGAATTTCAGTTCATCCTCAAGAGGAGCGTTGAACTGACTAGAGGGACCGGGATCAGCAAGCTGCATCTCCGCGTCCTGAATAGCTCCATCTTGTTCCGCTCATGTAGGTTGTGGCATCATACCAATGCCGATCTGGAACGCATGGGGAGGATCAACAGCAGCTCCTGAACCTCCCGTATGACTATCAGAGCCTTTCAATTGCGTGGTTTCATAAAACACCACAGAGATGTGTGTCGTAACCCGTGGTTGATGCAACGAACTGTTGAAAGTAAAAATGGCTGACCCAGTTGTTGAAGGTGGCCCTGGAGGCGGATTGGAGACACGGCGACTTCCTCGCCCACTACGGGTGCTCAGATAGCGCCCAGTGAACAGCTCACTGGTGGCCAGCGAGTCCGAAGTGGAGTCAATGGGGGCTCGCCTGGGTTGGCCACGACGGCAGCCCATTCTCTGTCGAAGACGGGCCATGATAGGAAGGGCCTCAAACTGATATTCACCAAACACCACACTGAATCTTTGAGAGCCGGCAGAGGTGGGGGAGGAACGAACGAGACAAGATGGCTTATTCTCCCCTGTCTTCCACCCACCTCTTTCCGAGACCACGCACCGAACAGGGTAAGTGTGCAAGAGGTTTGAGCTAAGGAAAGAGAAACATAGAGGCCTCCTTCCAGAGCCAGATAATATAATAGAAGGAATGCCACCTACCTCGAAACTATAAACCTCAGAGCCGACAAAGATGGAGTAGGAGCGAACAGGAGCAGAAAGGAAAATTCCTTCAATGTCCCACTCCCCCTTTTCCAATATGTTACGCGAACCAGGACCAATGCACCCGAGACCCGAAATTGAGGGCGGTCTACTCAGAGGCCACCTCCTAGAGCTCTAGAGAAAATTAGCAAAAACCAGACACATCGTCTCTGTTGTAGGCTCGGAAATGACAGTGCGAACCCAACTTAACACCTCACCCAACTGAATTGCACTTGCATTACCCTGTCCCTCCTTATAATCATCTGCCCTTTCTCGATTAGCCCACACCATAACTGCTTCATTCATGGATGCCGCCATCACTTGCAGGTCACAGCGTGCGAGAGCCGAAGCCTTAATAGCGCTTAACGAGAGAATGTAATGGCCTGCATGCCAGGCCTCCCTCCTCCGAATGGCATTAATAATCACGTACAGGGAGGGCAGGTGTCAAGCTGTCTCCCACCACCCTTGTCCCATCGCTCTAATCGCCTCCCTATTCACCCGCATCCAGGGTCCCTTACATTATTATTGTTATGTAGGCTCTGATTATATTGTGACCCCTTAGACTCATATATATACCAAGGAGGTATTATCATTTGTATCATCCAAGAATTGCTCATTTATGTAATGCAAAGGATGTTTTCCCCTTGAAGAGGCTAATTTCTAAATCGTTGATCTATCTTTTCTTCTATTTTTTTATCTCGTTGCATAACATTTGGTAGCAGAGTTTTGGATTCTAGGGTTTCGCTTCTTCAAACAAGTCATCTTGGAATTTTTGGTATAACTTTTTTTCTAGGAAGCTTCAGAAGTTAAAATTACAACCACGTGGAGGAAAAATATTGGAAAACTTTATATAAAAATTTTAGATCTTTAGATCATGTTGAAGGCCCGAAAATCGGGTCGACAACAAGGGGGATACCCACCCGGTTCGGACCTTGGTTGGCAGCTCCTTATCCGTTTGGT
>APFE031615934.1:210552-222904 GCA_000404065.3 Pinus taeda
ACCATCATTCAAAGGGTTTTCATCATCATGTCAAGTTCCACTGGGTCATTTTACACCTTGTTCACGCTTTAGTTGTGCCTAGGTAAGGTTCATTTCCCTCTCCTAGGGTTTTGAAGGCAATTTCTCTTGGATGGCCAAATCATCAGCAAAACTTGTATCCAAATGTTCATACACTTTCCCCTATCCTTCATGTACCTTATTAAACACTTCCCATCACTGAGATCCCCCAAATTCCTCATTTTCGCACAAACCCTAGTTTCTTGCTACAACTTGGCAATTTTCTAGGCTAGGCCTGTGTTTTTCCCTTTTGGACCCCTTCCCCTCACTCGATCTTTGAGATTCCACTTTCCCCTACTTCCTAACATCCCTCCATACTTCCCAAAATTTCCCCAAGAATTTAGAAGCCCGTTATCTCCTTCATTTCGCTTCATTTCGACAAAATCCCTTGTTTCACACATCGGGGTAGGTTTTACTCAAATGATGTTTCTGAGCAATGAAAGATGCATTTGGGAAAAATGAGAGAGTTTTTTGTCCAAAAAAGGTCAAGGAAGAAAAACCTCCTTCACGTTTTACACAAGTGTCATGGTTTTAGAGAAATGTCAAAAATACCATTGCCTCAGGAGAATTGAATGCACCTCTGAAGTGACCTTGGTAAAATCAAGTTTTCTCCTAGCTTGGTTGGCCAAATGACTTGCTTGATGAGTCAAATGATAACTCAACACAAAGATATTTCCAATGAGCTATCATGAGCTCAATTTGGAGTTGAGGAAGACCTTCAAAATTTGACTGCAACAGTGCTCTACCTTGAGGCAGCCTCATTTGGCACATTTTGACTAGTCTTGGGAGATTTGATTTTTGACAGGGAAAATGAACTCCAAATTGCAAAATTCCAATTGGTTTGGAAAGTAGACTCAAATAAATTTCCAACACGCTATCCTAGACCTAGTTTGGACACTAGGAAGGCTTCCAAAAGTCTCCTACAAAAAGGCACTACACACAAAGAAGGCGCGCTATGCATTGGGAGCGCGCTACGCACTGGGCTTCACCGGCCTGTGCAAAATTACATGCGAACTACGCATTGGGAACACGCTACGCCTTGGGTCAGAACACAAAATTTTTGCCATTGCTCTTCAAAATTCAAATTCTCTCAGTCTCCTTTGCCTCATGTAAGTTTAAATCATCTTGCTATTATCTTTGGTTAGTGTTTGGAGTTGTTTGAAGATCGGTTGTAAGAGTATGAATGTTGAAAAATACAAACCCTACTCTCTTGTAAAGAAATGCCTCTTTAGGGTTTGAATTTGAAGTTTTATAATTTGACTTTGGTGCGAAAACATTCCATATCTCACTTGTATTTTCCTTTCCCCACTACTGTCATATCATCATACAATGCCTCCCTTTTCCCTATTCCCTTTAAAATCACTCATATCACTTCGTCCCTCTCCTATTTCCCTATATCCCATCCCTAAAACTTGCCATTTGTTACCACTTTCCATCCTTCATATCAGTTATAGGTTCCAAAATTCCATACAGTCAAGTGACTGTACTCACATCCTTAATTTCACTTGACTCAAGCATATTTTCTTCACTTAATTGAATCATGTTGTTCCCATAGCTCATTTTCCCATAGTCCACTATTCACACGGCCCTATTTCCCACAGTTCCTCCCACATTTTGCCTTTGAAAAAAAAGCACCTAATCCTCATTCTTCATCTCAATCAAGCCAACATAGATTTTGCAACATCATGGAGGCGGACATCGATACATTATATGACCAAGACAGAGATTGCACCACTGAACTGCATACACCAGGAGGACACTGAAGCATCGTGAAACACTTGATCCACTCTAGATTTTGGCTGAGGCTTCATTGGCTGGACATAATACATGATGGAGGGTCTTCGCTTCGAATTTGAGCAAATTCGGAGAAATTTTTGTCATTTTGGAAATTATTGGCTTGCAAAACAGATTTTTTAGCCTAACGCGTAGCGCGTCGACCCGCTCGCTTATGATTGGGACACTTGCTGAAGGAAAAATTTATATTTTTGGGTTTTTCATGGTAATTTATGCATGCTCAAGTATTTCTGAAGCATTTCATCAAGTTCTGGATGATCAAAAGGCCCAAAAACACCATGAAAACCACCTTGTTGCCACCTTTTGCTCCAGCAGGAAGTACTTCTGGGAGGATGACATTTTGAAGGGGAAAATGAGCTCCAAATTGGAAATTCCACTTGGGCTAGATAGCAGACATCCAGGGCTTTCCAACCAGCTATTGTGATCTTGATTTTGATGTCGGGAAGTGCCCCAAAAGTAGGCTGAAAGGCGCACGGCGCATAGAGATTTTTGGTCAAATTTTCATCTTCCTGCACAGGAATTCGGCCAGTTTTCACCAGTTTCACCTTCTGATGTAATATGTGACTTATCTTGATGTAATTTGATGTGTATGATGTAACTTTGGCACTTATTTACCTATTCTAGATAATTCATTTACAAAAAGCAAAAATTTAATGTAATGAATCAGTTTCCCTTCTTTTAGAGATAGGTTGTTTGGATGCCTAGTTTTCAGCTCCATGTTTGGAATTAGTTCAAACTTCTCCTAAAAGGAGGAGCTCGACCCCTAGAGGCATGGGAAGGGGTTAGGATGGTCTATAAGATGTATTTTCTCAGTCATTTTCAAGGGTTGGAGAGGTTGGACTCTTGGGAAAGATTTTGGCACACTATTGTACATATTTTTCATATTTTGGCTAAGGAAAGATCAGAGGTTTTGTAGCACCTGTTGGGATTCTTGTGGCTTTCAGTTCTTGATGGTGTTTTCTCTCAGTTTATTGTAAGTTATTTCATGTTTAATGTATGTCATTCCCTTCTTATGATTTTGAAACTAAATGAATGAGTAAATGAGGTTGAATCCATTGATTTCAGTGCTCTGCCTTTGAAATTGTTTAGTTTTACATGTTTTCGCCTGTTTGGAGAGGATCCATGTTCTCCCGCGCCCTCTTCAACTCCTTTTCGTTCTGATCCATCCATACATCTAATCAAAAAGCATTAAGACTACTGCCTACCTCGCCCCAACTCGAATTTTACAAAGATCTGGCCTTATCCCCGGACCCAAAATTGGTTTTTCCCATTTCTCCAACAAATCCCAAAAATCAAAATCAAACTCTCATATCTTTAGTCTCAACTGGGTCTTTCTTTGTTAAAATTGGCAACTAGGGAAAATCTTCATGTGAGTCATCTTATTCATGGATGATAATATGTTCATTAGATTTCTCTTGTCGAGAGGTGTAGGATTGATATAAATATCATCCGATTCCGATAAGTATTCATGGAGATATGAATTTATTTTGATTATAGAATTATTATCAAGCCGGCCTACAACTCATGAAGGCTCAGAAGCCCAACAGTCGCATATATTCAAACACCAATGTTGTGTATAAATATAGAAGGACTTTTCCTCATTTGGACTCACTCATCTCATCACATGTCTCTCTCTCTACTGCGCAGAAAATAGTCTCTTCTCTATTGCACAGAAAAGGGTCTCTCCCTCACACATGTGAAGCCAAAAGCTGCTGAAACTGACGCTGCAACTGCAGAAGTGAAGTTTGATCTGCGTGGACTAGAAGATCTCCTCAAATGAACTGTACTGTAGGTTCATTTGAACCTCCTCTGAAAGCCTCAACTTTTGGTGGTGGAATCAAGTCAATCCGACGGACGGTTTGCAATATATCGACTGCCCTAGTTTGAAGGAAGCTATTAAAACTGAAGCTGCAACTACAGAAGTGAAGTTTGAACTGTGTGGACTAGAAGATGTCCTCATCTGAACTATGTTGTAATTTCATCTAAACTTCCTCTGAAATCCGCAACTTTTGGTGGTGGAATCAAGCCGATCCGACGGTCAATTTGTGAGATATCGTCTACCCTAGTTTGATAATGAAGCGCTAATGTTGATGTTGTTGATCCAGGTTTGCTACTGCTGATATAAATCAGATTTATTGTACTATTTCTCTCTACTGAATTATTGAAGATAAAAGAAGATTTGATCAAAGGGTTTCCCCACACATTGTGGGGTTTGTCCCTGGCTAGCCGCCACATCTTGTGTCTCTTGTCTTGCCTTGTTTTTTGTCGATCATTGAATGTTCTATCTGCACTTTACTTTATGTACATGTGATTGCTAATCTGTGGAATATAATAAGAGAAAGAAGTAAAATGTTATACGCATAGAACATACCATAACCTAACATTTTTTCAACCAACATGCATGATTTTCTCATGAGGGAATCTTCAATTAGCTGGAGTAGCACTGAGGATGCATTAGTGCACCAACTCTCTACTAGACCTCTACTAATTCCACAAATAGTTAGAACTAGTTTAATTGGCTAAAACTCAGTCAAACTGAGTTATCTAATTACAACTTAAATAAATTCATCTTAGACCCCTAAAATTTAGGGAGAACATATACATGACTACATAAATGATTCCAACTCAAAATTCCTATGATAATTGAGTTAATTAAATTTAATTAACTATTAACAATTTACGATGAGAATAGAATTCGATTTTAATTCACAGTTTAATTCAAGGACAAATTAAACTAGAATTTCTTATTTCCATTTCTTAACACTCCCTCTGAACAAGAAATGGATTATTAGCTACCCCAATCCTGTCTCTTTGAAACTCGAATTTATATCCTGACAATTCCTTTTTCAAAATTTCAGCAACTTGCTCCTCCATGGGAATGTACTCTAACAACATAATCTGCCTCAATACACAATCTCAAAGACGATATCAAATATCTATATGCTTGGACCAATCATAAAAAACTAGATTTTTAGAGATTTTGATACAACTCTAATTATTGTAATAAATCACAATTGGATCCATCTTCTAACCAAACAAACCAACTAAATTCTTCCTCATCCAGATGGCCTCACATGTTTCCTGACTTGCATCCATGTACTCTTCCTCTACCGAGCTGAGTACAACTGATCTTTGTCTCTTGTTGTACCAAGAAACTACTATTGCCCCAATATTGAAGATCCCTCCTGATGTTCTCTTCTTGTCGGACGACTCGTTGCCCAATCTGCATTGGCGAAGCCTTGGGGTATCCCAACACATGCTTTGTTTCCTTCCAATAAAGATTTGTAGGCCTAATCATCGCTTAACTAAGTGGGTTAACTATATAGGACATATCTAGTCCCATGTTCACCAAATATATGAGTGAACCCACAAGCTACCTGTAAACAATAGCTTTCACTACTTCCCCTAAAGTAGCATCCTCCTTCCTCCAGTTACCTGCTAGAGGAGTCTCCATGGGTTTGGTGCTCTCCATGCAAAACATCTTGACTATCTCATTGGTATACTTTCCCTAAGACATAAACAATTCCCCATCACCCTGCCCTGCTTCCATGCCTAGAAACTAATGCATGAGCCCCATGTCCTTCATCTCCAAACTCTCTTGCAAGATCCTCCTTGCAAGACATGATTAGCTAATCATTAGCTGTCAAAATCAAATCATCGACATATAACACAATGATCAACAATTTACCTTCCACCACTATGTGGCATAAGTTCGCATCCACTTCACTCTTGGTGAAGCCTGACCTAGTGAAGTAGTTATCGATCCTTGTGTACCAAGCATGGGGGTGCTTTCTTCAGCCCATACAAGGCTCTCTTGAGCCGGTACACAAGCAACTCATGGTCGAATGTCTCAAAACCTTATGGTTACTCTATGTACACCTCTTCCTCAATCATTCCATTAAGGAAGGTTGTCTTTACACCCATCTGATGTATCTTCCAACCCAATCTGCGCTGATAATGCCAATATAGATATGATCAATGAGTACCTTGCAACAAGAGCAAAGGTATCATCATATTCAATACCCTCTACCCGTGAAAAGCTACGGGCCACAAACCTGGCATTATGATTCTCCACACTACCATATGTAGCTTGCTAAATTACCTTGTAAATCCATCGAAGCTCACCAGTGACTTGTCCTCTGGTATCAGGACTACATCCCAAACATTATTACAAACCATGGAGTCATACTCCTCCACCATGGAATCAACCCAAAGCGGTTGTCGCACTACTTCCTTAAAGGAAAATGGCTTTGTCTCAACACATCCAATCATAAGAGCAATGTATCCAGTGTACCTCTCAGGTGACCTCCTCTGCCTACGCTGAGATGTGGGTGCTCCCACATTATCCCATGCATCATGCAATAACCTGTCAACCTCTCTAGTGCGCTTTCTCCCATCTCTGGAAGACTCTTCCTTAGTGGATGTATCCACTCCCGGATCCTCTGCATGTGGTTTCTCCACATCAATCTGAAACTCCTCAACTTAGGAGCTAAAAGCTCCTGAACAACATGTAGGTAAAGCTCCCTCTCAAGGGAAACTCACATGGCCTTCTCCTCATCAAATCTAACATCCATGCAAACCATTTTCATCCTGTTGGTCAACAAGTACACCTGATAGTAATGAGGCATATCAGTGTACCCCACAAATATCCCCAACTCTACTATCGAATCAACTTCTTCCATGCATATTTGGTCACATCGCAATATACTGATGACCCAAAAATCCTGAAGTGACCAACATTTGGTCTCTTATCAGAGAAAGCCTCCTCTAGTGTCTTAATCCCAAGTATCCAATGTGGGCTTC
The DNA here is from genome assembly GCA_000404065.3 of Pinus taeda. NCBI lineage: Eukaryota > Viridiplantae > Streptophyta > Pinopsida > Pinales > Pinaceae > Pinus > Pinus taeda. Next base: position 217,207 of record APFE031615934.1, read on the forward strand.
TGTTTTGCAAATAAATAACTATGTTGCAATCCTCATCCCACAAGTGTAGTGGTAGGCTCTGATCGTGAAACATTGCCGGTGTTTCCCCTACAATTATTATGTTATTCCTTTCGTCCACCCCATTCTATTGTGGGTTACGGGGTGCCATCAACTCTCGTTTAATCTCTTATGTTGCATAGAAGTTATTAAACTCAATTGAGACATACTCACCACCATTATCACTCCTTAGAGCTTTAACCTTCTTGCAAGACTCTTTCTCAACCAATGATTTAATTTCACAAAACTTTGTAAAATTTTGATCCTTCTTCTGCATGAAAAATATCTAGCATTATGATAAAATCCGTCAACAAATATAACATAATACTTGTGTTTAGCCGTGGATGTTGTCGAGAATGGTCCACATACATCTAAATGGAATGGCTCTAGATTTGCCTCAGCATGACTATCTCTATCATGAAAGGAAGCCTTGGTGTATTTTCCCAAAGTATACCCCTTTCATGTATCAAATTTCTCCAGCATACCTTTGGGAATACCAGTAGAAATCTACTCCATGATTTTCAAAGCCCCATGATGTAAGTGACCCAATCTCCTATGCCACAACTTGCCAACATCTCAGCTCTGCACCTTCTCTGCGTTCGTGCTCAAAGAAGCACAATCCTCTAACTCCAACTTATAGAGATTCTTAATTTGACTCCCTTTATTCTTTACCTAACCCATGGCTATGTGTTGAAGGAACGTCTTTCCTTTGCTAAAGACCACATCATAGCGTCTATCCTCCAACATGGAAACTAGTACTAAGTTCTCCTTCAACCCAGGCACATACATAACATCTCTCAAGGTGAGAGGAGAACCTTGCTCCCTTTGAAAAGTAACTGTGCCCAATCTAGCAGCACTATATCTCTCATTGTCACCCATCTCGATATGCATCTAGAGATCCTTCTCCTCCAGGTCACTGAACAACTCCTTGTCACGAGCCATGTGGAAGAAAGCTCTATTGTCAAGGTACCATACACTACCCATAATTGATGACACCATGCATGTAATGAGAGTGAAGTCCAATTCCAATTGAGAGGCCAAAGCCTCACCAGCCACTCCTCCTAAGGAATTTTTCTTGGACTTCTTCAGCAAAAAATTTGTAGCAAAATGTCCCAGCTCATGAAAATGAAAGCACCTAACTTTTGACATGTCTTTCTTGTTTCCTTCATGACAAGAACTTGATTTGGAATAGGACGCCTTTCCTTTACCCTTCCTTGCCTTACCCTCTAAGGCATAGTTTTTCTCATCATCAGTCTTTCATGAGAAACCATCTCTAGTGTTCCTTCCGATCTCCTACTACATCAAATCTGACCACATTTGTTCCTAATCTGGTAGGTTCTCTCTCCCATTGATAGAGTCATTATAGGTATTCCAACTCTTGGGAAGGGCTAGGAGAGCTAGGCTCTCCATATCATCCTCAAAAACGATTACTTAAACACTTCCAAGCTCATCACGATAGTGAGTGAACTTGGTCAAGTATTTTGGAATGGTCTCACCTTTCTCGATCTTGATTTTTCGATGTTTGTCTTTCAGTGCCAACTTCCTATGGTCACTTTTGTTCTAGAATAGGTCTATCAATGCTTTCCACATAGCATACATATTTTCCTTCCCTTGGAGACTCGAGACAATGTGGTCTCGAACGCCTTAAAGGATTATCTGCCTCACCTTTGCCACACATTTCTTCCATTCGACCAGATATTGTGCATCTGATGTTGCTAGCTTAGGAATGTCTAGATCAATGAATTCCTTGAGGCCATTATCCTCTAGCAGAGCCTCCATCCTATCCTTTTAGGTTATATAATTTGAGCTTCCTTCCACGGCATACTCGAGCCTCAAACTGTAGAAAGACATTTGTCAATCCTGAAGTATGTATTGCGAATTTGAATTTCACATGTAATCCCCAAACTCAAAACTTCGAAATCTCCTCTAGTAACTGTCTTCAACTCTGATACCATGTATATTTTCCTATAGATTCAAAGCTCATGTAATGTAGTAAACCACAAGACAATAATCTACTCTACTCTTTAAACAACGAAAACCAATAGATTGATGAAAACATTAATCGACAAGAGGAAGATAATCAAAGATACATAACACAATTGTTTCTTTGCGGAAAGCCACTACTCAAAAACCCAACTATATATTGCATTAATCAGAAATTTGAGTGATAATACAAAGCTTGTTCTCACAAGAACAATTCCTTCACAAGTAGGATCAATTCTCTGCCTCACAAGCCCACATTGACCAACACTTAGCCAATTTTTGTTGCCTTATGAGCCCCTATTTCCTTGTGCAATTCCTGTGAGGGTCAGCCCATATTTAATTGGGAAATCCTTCCTCCATAATTGTGCAATCCAAACTTAGGTCCTTCTTTGATTGCATGCATGACCTGTACAACTTAGATCATTCTACAATGGATAGTACACTGCCCTTGCACTCTAGTATCAATTGGGCCTTTCTCTAAATTGATATGCATGAGTTTCTCATGAGGGAATCTTCAGTTAGATGAAGTAGCACTTAGGATTCACCCATGCACCAACTCACTACTAGACCTCTACTAGTTCCACAAATAGTTAGAACTAGTTTAAATGTCTATAACTCAGTCGAACTAAGTTATCTAATTACAACTCAAATAAACTCATCCTGGACCCCTAAAATTTAGGGATTACATATACATGACTCCAAAAAGACTTCCAACTTGAAATTCCTAAGCTAATTAAGTTAATTAAACTTAATTAACTACTTACAAGTTGCTATGAGAATAGAATTCAATTTTAATTCATAGTTTAATTCAAGGACAAATTAAATTGGAATTACTTGTTGCCATTTCTCAACAATTCTTTGGCATCTTTAAAAAGAGATGGCTAATAATATCCTAAGAGAAGGATTTTATAGGTAGTCATTTTATCAACAAAGTGTCCTCCACACAGTTCATTGTGGCAAGCCTTTAATATTTCTGGTACTTCATCTTCTCTGACACGTCTTCGAATGATTAAATCAGGCCCTGTTTTGTACAATTCTCCATTTATCCATGAATAAGATGCACTAGTTTGAATAACTTTCCTTTTCTCTCGAGGAGACAAGTATGATGGTAACTTCCCTGTATCCAAATAATTAGCAATATTTGCAAACCAAGGAGATTTAATAAACACTACAAAAAGGTATTCATCACGAAAATTATCTTTTACAAGAACATCCTTATTATCATTTTGGATTCTAGATAGAAAATCAACAGCTGTATTCTCCTTTCCAGGCCTATCCAAAATAGTAATATTGAATTCTTGTAATAACAATAACCATCTTGTAACTATGCCATTAGTAATTGATTTATTCATTAAATATATAATTGCAAAGTGATCTGTATGAACAAAATTTTCATAACCAGTAATATAGTATTGAAACTTAATGGCATGTACAGCAACGAAAAATTATTTTTTGTTGCAGTATAATTTAACTCTGCAGGAGTCAGATTTTTACTTGTGTAATAAATGGCATAGGGAGTCAAATATATTTTTCCTAATACATCTCCCAAAGTTGTATCTGAAGCATCAGTTGAAAGATGAAAAGGAAGATTCCAATTTTGTCCCCTTAAGATAGGTGCTTGTTGTAGCGGCTACAACCACCCTCCAAAATTTTTCCTTAGCTTCGTTTTGGAGCCTCCCTACCAACCTTCACAGCAACATGTCTTGCTTCGTCAAGTATGTAGAAATTTTGAATAATTTAACACATATTCAATGGATATTATCCTGATCATGTACTATTGCGGAAAACATACACAATACATAAGCTCCTCTACGTTGATCATCAATATAGCAGCATCAATAACAATAAACATCAAGAGCATTCACACATTAACACAGTATGTATCCCGGGGAAAGCATCTCGCTAAAAACCCCAACTATCTGTATATTAATGATTGAGTCATGTAACATTACACAGCATAATACTTCTCACAAGTATCTCCACCTCTGTTACACACAATACAGCTCAGATCTGAATCAATCACAGGTTCAAATCTCTTCCGCTGCCATGCCTGCCTCCTCTGCTCAATCCTACAAGAAGAACTGATGATGATTCCAAGGCAACCACGTATTTACTTGGCTAAATAACGTGAGCACAAGCTACAATGTGGGAAAACTCATTGGCATACTCAATCTCTTGACTTGTGCAAAATCTGATGCACAACTATAGTCACAACTGATAGCAATCTGATTCTCTAACACCTGTCCCTGTTGAACTGAACATGCACTGACATGCAACTGAGTTAACTGATGTAGTCATTATTTGTATTATGAGTTAATAACTTGTGAATTAATTAATAACTAATTCACCCAACTCATCTCTAGTCTATTGGCCAGTTAGACTAAATACAACCAGTTTAACAAAGCTAAACTGAACACAACTCCATCAAATGCACCTCCAGTCCACTAAACTCAACTCACTTGAGTTCTAACTGAAGTCCTGCATGCAAATATTAGTCATCCCATAGGTAACAACGTATTTCCTTCTGGCATCTGCATGTACCACATCCGTAGCTCATCCTGAAGTGCTCCAAGAGAATAAGACAAAGTTTATAGTCTAAATATTGTTATGAGCTAATAATATTTGACTGTTCTATATTTAGATTGAGCAATCACTCCGCTGTGGTGTCACTCTGTTGTGGTCTAAAAATAGAAGTCCATCTATTTTTTCCAACTTGATCAATCATCCATAAACAGCAACCTGCAATCCATAGACATGATCCATATGTCTAAAAATAGACATAGTCTAAAAAGAGACTTGCGCCAAAAATAGCCTGCGGGCCCACTAAGTGAAGGCGACTCCTTTCCACTAAGCTCCATCATCTTGTTGCATTCTCAACAAGCATTTCTTGTTGCACACTTTTCAACACTCCCTCTCAACAAGAAAGGCTTCCTCTCAAACCCGATCTCGTAACTCTAGAATGTTCTGCATGCTACACATCTGGCCGGTCCACTTGCTCTATCATCAAAGTCTTTGACTGCTATTGCCTCTGTTGACTGAAAACTCTGCATCTCTGTGCTCTTCAGTATCTAACTGCCCTAGCCTCTGTCACCTTGATCTCTGACTGCATCCGTGCTGCTGCTAGTTCTATCTCCCAGCATTGCATCTGTGCTCCTGGTTCTATCTGCCGGCATTGCATCCACACTGCACCTCCCAACTGACCTCCTTGTTGGGCTAGAATCATACTCTGATGCTGAAGCTCTACCTGCTGCTGACAAGTGCTCCCTCTCTGACATCTGTGCTACTGCAACATCTTCATGCATCTCACACCATTGCACACCTCTCTGTGCCACTTAGCACTATGCAAAACACTTGTGCCTCTCGCATTGCTGCAGCCTGCTAGCTATGCGCTGTCCTGGGATTCCCTGCACTGTCGCTCTCTTTGCCGCTTCATCCGCATCTATCTCTACACAATCAGTCAGTTCCTGCTACTCCACATCGGGGTTCCTGTAGCAAGGTCTCATCCAAGAGGTTGGGTACCTCAAGGATCCTGCCCCTCCTCCTTGGGACTATCAATCTATCTCGCCCCACCTTCTACCTGGAGGTATGGCTGCATGCGATTCCTTAGCCCACCTGGCTCGAAGTTTCCCCCTACTGGAGGTCTCTGGATGAGTAAATGTCTCTACTCGATCTCCACTCA
>APFE031615934.1:227040-257490 GCA_000404065.3 Pinus taeda
CCATAGTCGTTCCCAATTTGGCAGTTTTCTCCCTTCCATTCACCGAGTCCCGGTAGCTATGCCAGCTCTTAGGAAGGCCAAGGAGTGCTAGAATCACCATCCTCATCATCCGACAGTCACCCCCACACTTCCCAGCTCATCTTGACACTGAGTGAACTTCGTGAGATACTGGGGCATACTGTCTCCGTTCTCACACTTAGATGTTTCTGAGTTTATCCTTGAGCTCCATTCCACCAGCTCAAAAAAAACTCAACTGCTTCCAATCTAAAATTCGTGAGAACGAAGTATTTCTTGTACAGAGATCGACTGTATGGGCATTCACCGGATATCTCACCTTCCAAAAGAAGGATGAATCCAGAGGTTACCTGGCCCGATTACAGACTCTGCCTGAAGAAATAAAACGTAGTCACTTCCTGAATAATAGATCTGATGATCAATCCTCGCTTTGATATCCTGTAGAAATCTCTTCTACAAATCAACCAGCTCTGATACCATGTAGAAATTTTGAATAATTTAACACATATTCAATGGAGATTATCCTGATCATGTACTATTGCGGAAAACATACACAATACATAAGCTCCTCTACGTTGATCATCAATATAGCAGAATCAATAACAATAAAACATTAAGAGCATTCACACATTAACACAGTATGTATCCCGGGGAAAGCATCTCGCTAAAAACCCCGACTATCTGTATATTAATGATTGAGTCATGTAACATTACACAGCATAATACTTCTCACAAGTATCTCCACCTCTGTTACACACAATACGGCTCAGATCTGATCTCCAAATCTCTTCCGCTGCTTGCCTGCCTCCACTGCTCAATACCTGCTCAAGAACTGATGAGAATGGTTGAAGCAAACTCGTATTTCCTTGGTTTAACCACGTGAGCACAAGATACAATGTGGGAAAATACGTGGGCAAACTCATTGGCATACTCAATCCCTTGATTGTGCAAGATCTGGTGCACAACTATAGTCGCAACTGATAGCAATCTGATTCTCTACCACCTGTCCCTGTTGAACTGAACATGCACTGACATGCAACTGAGTTAACTGATGTATTCATTAGTTGTATTATGAGTTAATAACCTGTGAATTAATTAATAACTAATTCACCCAACTCATCTCTAGTCTATTCGCCAGTTAGACTAAAAACAACCAGTTTAACAAAGCTAAACTGAACACAACTCCATCAACTGCACCTCCAGTCCACTAAACTCAACTCACTTGAGTTCTAACTGAAGTCCTGCATGCAAATATTAGTCATCCCATAGGTAACAATGTATTTCCTTCTGGGATCTGCATGTACCACATCCGTAGCTCATCCTGAAGTGCTCCAAGAGAATAAGACAAAGTTTATAGTCTAAATATTATTATGAGCTAATAATATTTGACTGTTCTATATTTAGACTGAGCAGTCACTCCGCTATGATCTAAAAATAGAAGTCCATCTATTTTTGCCAACTTGATCAATCATCCATAAACAGCAACCTGCAATCCATAGACATGATCCATATGTCTAAAAATAGATATAGTCTAAAAATAGACTTGCGCCAAAAATAGCCTGCGGGCCCACTTAGTGAAGGCGACTCCTTTCCACTAAGCTCTATCATCTTGTTGCATTCTCAACAAGCATTTCTTGTTGCACACTTTTCAACAAAGTACACAAGCTCCAGTGATTTCTTGCAGAAAGACAACATGTTGATCAAAACTTGATGCATTCCCCTCACAAGTTGTTCATCCAGACTTGGTCCAGTAGCAAGCTGAGCAGCTCCTTCAAGAATTTGCACAAATATGGAGGGCAACTAGCTTTCCCTCCATAAATTATGCAATCCTGACGGGTAGCCTACTGGGCCCTAGAATTGCACAATTTTGCTGAGAAAGGTTCACACAGAAAATTGTGCAATCCTTTCCAGCTGGGTTGCTCAGCCTAGAAATTGTGTAAATCTTCTAAGCAACCAACCCAGCTCCCAACCGGAATTGCGCATTTTCTCCTAGCAGTTGAGAAGCCTCTTGCATGTGTAGTTGATTTGACCAGTTCCCTCTGGGACTGAGAAAAACAGACTTGCATGCATGGACTGCTTCTCCCAAGACAACATGCAAAGGCATCCCTCGCTTCAAAGACTTATTTTTGGCAGTTGGAGGTTACATGCAAGGATCATTTCATAAACCTCCCACCAAGTGTCGCTTTCCCTAGATTTGTGCCATGCACGTCACAACCTTGATTTTATCAAAACTCATCAACTGGATGTTACAGAGCTCATTCCTCACATCATCCTTACATCTCTAACATCCCACATCACATCTAGAAACTGTCGGAACATTTGGCTTAGTTGTTTTGGAGTAAGCCCACTTTGCATGTCTTGTGTTTCATTTCTCATGCTTTTTGTGTTTCACTTTATATGAATGTTGTCTGCTTGATTTCAGTGAGCGCTTGCTGCCATTTTGATACATGCTAGATTGTACTAGTACCATTTTAGTTTTTGTTTCTATCTCACTGTTGTCGCATGCATGAAATTGTTTTGCACGAACGGTCGCCAATTCGGTGACTCGCTTCACCCACATGCATGTTGATCTTTTTATTGAACCTTTCATTCAATTTGCATGCGCTATCAATCACTTCTGCTTTAACTTAGTGTCACCATGCATTCAATGTCATATTTTCTTTCAGTTGCCCATCGGTGAGTCTGGCCAACCTTGGCCCAGACTTTGTCTTCACTAGCACAACATTGCACAATCTAGGGAAGGAAGGCTTTGTCTTCCTCTCCAAAAATACACATTTCTTCCCAGGAACTATCCTCCAGGACTATTTTGTGCATTTACGAGGGACAGTGACTGCTGGCCCAAAAAATTATGCAATGCAGTCACTGAGCCTGCAGCCATTACCACCTGAGATTGTGCATTGCGTAATTCTAGCAACAAACAACCAAACTGGACAATGTATTGTGTAGTTCCAGTAGTTAGTCAACCTTCCAGTAGCCTAGACTATGCCTTGTGCAGTCTTCACAGTCAGTTTCCCGACCTCCCGATGAAAATTGCATGACCTTCATGATCAATCACCCAAGTATGTTGCAAGTCAGTTGCCAAGTTAATTTTGGTTTTTGACTGATAGATTGCTTGCCATGAGTGTTGCCATGTCTCCAAGTATCCCAGTTGTTCATCTACCTCTCAGCAATACAGGTACAATGGTTTCTAGGAGAACATAGTCGAAGACACAATTCAAAGCACACTTGGGGATGTAGTCGATAAAGTGTCTATGAGAGTTCCTACTCACGAAGACATCAAGTTGTTCGTAAAACAAGACATCAATATATGATGGCATAAGAATCACCGTGAGCACCATCATGAACAGCAGCTGAAGGCAACATACCGTATGTAAGAGGAAGGTTGTTGACAACACGAAGGCGGAACAAAGTTGCAAGCTCAAGCAGATCCACTGATGATGAAAGCAACTTTGGAGACTCAGGCTATGAGGTGATAGTGATCACGTGAAGACAAAGAATGGAACAAAGAAGGAGTTGCATGTGTTGAAGTAGCAACTGAAGGAAGAACATGAGCTGCACAAACAAGCAAATGAGTTGCACCAGGAATAAGAATAGTAGGGGGTGCAACATGCACTCACGGATGAAATTGTGCCCCTACAAGTTATAGATCTATCCCAGTATCAGGCACAAAGCAAACATGGTGAGCAGTGTTGTTGATCACATGCAAGGGATTCAACAGCATGCATGTCATTGTGCACACGCATGTGATCCAACCCGTTCAGCACACTCGCCACTGCGAAGAAAAGAAGCGAGTCCGACTAGAGATAAGAATGTAGTTGAAAGTTGATACATATGACCACCAGCACAAACTCGAAGATCAACATGAACACTATGCATCAGTCTATTTCTGGTTCAGTTTCACAGAGAAGACCATGCACATGCTAGCAGACAAGTTGGATGAAGGAGACACACCAATGCACCCGGATGCAATGGAGGCAAGAGTTCGCTTCAACAAGATGTCACCATGCGGTGCATGCACACCATCACGGACGACCAAGCTTGGCATCAGCTCACCACCTTCACCATCACAAGCATGTCAGAGAGTTGGTCTCACCACAATGGACCGAGTAGCAGTGATGTCTTGCATGGCTTGCTCAAGCCATTTTGTCTCACATGAGCACATGTGCATTGTAATGTAACATCATGTCAAGTGGAAGTTCAAGTGTCAATAGTTGGATGTAACAGTCATAGAGTGGATGAAGAGTCGTGAAGGCAGATGAACTGTCACAAAGGGGAATGTCAAGGGTCACTCCACCTTTTGCTATAAATAGAACCTCATAACTCATTGTAAAGGCTTTTGGTCAGCCAAGCTTCAATAGGAGTATCTTAGAGAAAGCTTGGATAGTATTGTAAAGAGCCTTGGCTTCTCCACTACACAGAGCTAGTACATCTCTTTGGAGGAGCAAGCAGTTGTGGCTGTAACATTCCACTATTGGAACTATTGGTTGGACATGGATGTATCGTATGACTAGAAATTACACTTAATATAATAGAGCCAACACGTTTCATGCATATGTTGTGTTGTATTATGTGCTATCTAGTTTACTATAAATGATATATGTATTTGTTTGCTTACGCATGCATGTATGGACTATTCTGTATAAGTATGTATGAATCTTTCATAAATGTGTTGTTGGTTTAACCATCACTTTCGATTACTCGCTAACTTGATTTCTAGCTTGTGATGCATCTTCACTCATGTGTTCCCTTCCAAGCTGTGTACTATTACAGGTTTCCAAGGGGCACACTCACCTCACCCTCAGTGTGTTAGAACCTCTCATTCACCTTCCTTGGCTTGCAGTAACTATCACACCCTTGCTACCAACAAAGATATCTTACTTGCCTCTGTGCGAAATCATGGTTAAGGCATTACCATATGACCCACTAGTGGGACTCCTACACCAAATGATCTGAGGTCTAATTGGGACTTCCTATCGAGGAGATCCCCTTAAATGTTGTCAAGTCTAGCACTGTCAAAATTTTGGCACTAGAAGGAGGGCCAGATGGCAAGTTGATTCCTCGCATATGTTTTGAATATATACATATCTATCATGACTAACTACTGGGTTGCTCTTCCAGAGTGCATGTCTTATGGAAATGACTTCATTATCTCAGAAAATCTCTCGGATAACTTGTATCATAAAACATATGATGGTGGAGGCCACGTAGCCTTAGTTAGGCACACAGTCAGCCTTGTAGGCTCATGCGAAAGACATAGATTCATTGAAGAATAAATGAGTTGCATGTTGTTCTTCCACACGCTTTGAGGGAACCTAATGCACTGGTGTGCCACGCTGCCTGAAAAATCTATTCATTTTCTTGCTCATCTATTCAAAGAGATAGACTGTGCTTTCCATCACTTTGACCATAATCACTCAACAAAAAAATTTGGAAATTATGAAAATAACCCGAAGAATCCATTGAATAATTTCACACACACTTTTGTAATCTTGCATACCGATTCCCCGAAGATGATATTGATTGGGAATTTCTCAATGGGAGATTTGAGTATCTTCTTTACATATCTGAAAATTCGCAATTCTTGAAATCACTCGAATCTTGCTCATACTCCAGTGATGGAACTACACAATCACAATAAGGCACAATTGTTGTCACAAGTAACTATCCACCTTCACCTCCTCAAATAGCTCCACCACTGCGAAGTGATATGGGAGATCATGCACATACCTCTGTTGAACTGTCACATCCTCCCACCCCACCTTCTCTTGGTATCTGCATAGATTTGGCTTGCAAACTCATTAGTTTTCATGTGGATTCGTTCCCTCGACCTCCATCCTCATGTTCTATTGATCCTCCGGATTGTACTGTCTTGTGTTCTTCCATTCCAGACTCCTCGCCTATTATGAACGAGGATCAAGTTGTCGACAGAGTTGGTGTTGTGTTGCCAACCTATGCCATCATTCATGATGAGTGTGTGTGGGAATATAAAAAAGAACCCGCAGTGAAGGATGACTCCCTTCCAGGTGCGCCTCATCCTCTTTATCCTGACATCCCTTATGATTTTGTCACCGCTGATTTCCCCTATGAAAACTCATTTCCAGATGTTTCTACTTCCGATCATTCAAAAGACACGTTGGATGTCAGTCTATCATTACAGTGCAGAGAGGACACATCTTCCTCAGAAAATCCATCCAAATTGTCATCTACCTTTCCTAAAAACACATAGGGTGAACATATTTGCTTCTCATCTACTCCTCTGCCTGATTCATCAAATCATGAGGATGCGGATGAACATCTTGGATTTCTTATCATGGTTGTCATGATCTATCCACTTCCCTATCAGATCACTGTGTTGATTCAATCATTATTAATATGTCCAAGACACTAGTCTACAATGATCTATCTATCAACAAAGTCAAAACCACACAGAATGTCGAAGCACTTCAGCCCGAGCTGATCGTTATGTCTGGCCCTCACTATCTTGAGGTTGGTTTCACTTCTGGTCAGGGAATTGTTGAAACACTCAAGGCTCCTCTTTACTCTCTACTTTGCATTGAAGATCAACTAAACATCCATATTTCGCTTCCTCCACTCGAACTACATGATCCCATCGCTCATGCATTGGAGGAGTCTTACACAGTAAGCACACATGCACAACATAAGTGGTCGATCTTTCTCACATTTGATTGCATGTCACAGTCAAGAGAATGCACACACTCAACATCTGTATGCAGTGTAGCACAACACCATGGTAGCTCCACAGAGTGCATGTCATGTGCTTTCACTCATCTCTTTACTGTGGTCACTTGTAAACTCAGAGTGTGTTTCTCTTCACTGTTATATCTTTCTTGTTTGTTGGTTCACATAGCTTTCTTTCTCGTGAACCATTCCTTCACCAACATGGGTCAACCATTATGCCAGTGGCTACATTGGAAGTATCACTTCACGTGAGATGGCCCATGCACCACTAGCTTAGGAGTAGGAGTAGTGTTTGCTTTCAATCGGTTTCCTTGCATGATTGTTTTCTTACTTTCTTTGTTGGTTTGTTTGCTTGCTTGCTTGTTTGCTTACTCACTTTTCTTTCACTTTTTCTTCTGCTTTTTCTTCTTCTTTTCTTGGTTTTTTGTTTGCTTGTTTTTTTCGTAGGTTAGTTTTGCACGAAACCATGTATGACTCTTGAAACAAGTTGGGTAAAGTACGAGAGGATTTGTACAACTATCAACATTTGGTTATCTATTGTCTACTCTCTTATGTAAGAACTTGTTGTCTTCAATCCATGATACATCAATGGAAAATAGATATTGTTTAAAGTGAACCTTGGTGAAAACATAATGCTTGCGCGCTCACTAGTATCACCTACTCTAGGCAGTTGTTTTTGGGTTAACCCTTGTCAGCTCAGTCCAGTAGAGTAAAGTGAGGGGAAAAACTTTAACAGGCACGTTAGAGGCATAATAAACTACTTCTCTACTGGAACAACCTCTTCTGCTCTCAATAACTTGGGATCCCTCTTCTGCCTCTGAAACGAATAAGTTCTATGCACAGTTATGAAGATGAAAAAAAGAAAAAGAGAAAAAAATTTGGAAAAATGAAAAAGGCGAAAGAAGAGAAAGGCTTCCTGCGCAAAGAATTGATGCAAGTAACTCCGACGGGGTACTAACTAGGCTCACTAGCAGCGGAGCCATGCTTGTGTTCCTATGTGACTCCACTGCGGTACTGTCCAGGCCTATTGGCTGCGGAGCAACACCAAAGATGAAACTAAGACTCTGACGACTATACTGCTTTTGCACCAATATACCCCTCAACCCTAATCAAAACAACTGCGTTGACTTGGCTTGGAATGTGTGTCAATCAACCAAGAGTGTGGAAGATTCTACATCTTACAACCAATAAAGTGTGGAAACCAAGGTGAACTGAGAATTGAACAATACTTCTGGAGGTGTTAGACTTGCTTTTCACAAACAAGGTCCATTCAAAGAGCTAGAGTTCTACCAGTCTGTCACCAAGTGTTGTAGCGGCTACAACCACCCTCCAAAAATTTTCCTTAGCTTCATTTTGGAGCCTCCCTACCAACCTTCACAGCAACATGTCTTGCTTCGTCAAGTACACAAGCTCTAGTGATTTTCTTGCAAAAAGACAACCTGTCAATCAAACCTTGATGCATTCCCCTCACAGGTTGTTCATCTAGACTTGGTCCAGTAGTAAGCTGAGCGGCTCCTTCAAGAATTTGCGCAAATCCGGAGGGCAATGAGCCTTCCCTCCAGAAATTGTGCAATCCTGACTGGCATCCTATTGGGCCCTATAATTATGCAATTCTACTGAGCAAGGTTCACCTAGAAAATTGTGCAATCCTTCCCAGTTGGGCTGCTCAGCCTGGAATTTGCACAAATCTGGGCAGCAATTAGCTGCTCTACCTAGAAATTGCACAAATCTTCTGAGCAACCAGCCCAACTTCCAGCCAGAAATGCACATTTTCTCCTAGCAGTTGAGCAGCCTCTTGCATGTGTAGCTGAGTTGACTAGTTCCCTTTGGGATTGAGTAAAACAGACTTGCATGCATGGGTTTCTTCTCCCAAGATAGTATGCAAAGGCATCCCTCGTTTCAAGGACCTATTTTTCGCAGTTGGAGGTTACATGCAAGGATCATTTTAGAAACCTCCCACCAAGTGTCGCTTTCCCTAGATTTGTGGCATGTGCATCACAACCTCGATTTTATCCAAACTCATCAATCGAATGCTGCAGAGTTCATTCCTCACAGTAATATTGTAGCTCTGACATTCCACATCACATATAGGAGTTGTCAACACATTCAACTCAGTTGTTTTTGGCTAAGCCCGCTTTCCATGTCTTGTGTTGCATTTCTAGCGCTTTTGTGTTTCACTTCATATGAATGTTGTATGCTTGACCTCAGTGAGCGATTACTTTCGTTTTGATACATACTAGCTTGTACTGGCACTGTTTCAGTTTTTGTTGTTATCCCACTGTTGTCACATGCATGAAACTGTTTTGCACGAACAGTCATCGATTCGACAACTTGCTTCACCCACATGCATGTTGATCTGTTTACTTAATCTTTCATTCAATGTTTGCATGCACTGTCAATCACTTCTTATTTCACTTAGTGTCGCCATGCATTCACTGTCATATTATCTTTCAGTTTCCTGTCAGCGAGTCTAGACAACCTTGGCCCAGAATTTGCCTTCACTGAGATAGCATTGCACAATCTGGGGAAGGAAGGCTCTACCTTCCTCTACATAAATTCACATTACTACCCAGGCACTATCTTCAAAGATTGTTTTGTGAATTTCTGAGGGACAATGACTGTTGGCCCAGAAAATTGTGCAATGCAATCCTTGAGCCTGCAGCCATTACCAGCTAAGATTTCGCATTGCACAATTCCAGCAGTCAGCAGCTAGACTAGATTTTTCATTGTGTAGTTCCAGTAGTCTGTCAGCCTTCCAGCAGCCCAGACTATGCCTTATGCAATCTTGGTAGTTAGTTTCCCAACCTCCTGATGGAAATTACGTGACCTTCATGATCAGTCATCCAGGTATGTTGCAAGTCAGTTCCCAAGTTCATTTTGATTTTTGACTGACAAATTGCTTGCCATGATTGTTTCCATGTCTCCAGGTATCGCAGGTGTTCATCTACCTCTTAGCAGTATAGGTACAATGGCTTCCAGGAGAGCAGAGTCAAAGACAACATTCAAATCACACTTGGGAATGCATTCGATCAAGTGTCTATGAGCTAGCCTACTCACGAAGACATCAAGTTGTTTGTAGACAAATACATCAAGATATGACTGCAATAACATCACAACGAGTAGCATCATGAACAACAGTTGAAAGCAGCATACCAAATGCAACGAATGCAAGAGGAAGGTTGTTGACAACACGGAGGTGGAACAAAGTTGCAAGCTCACACAGATCCACTGATGATGAAATCAACTTTAGAGACTTAAGCTATGATGTGATGACGCGATCGCGCGAAGACAAAGAATGGAACAAAGAAGGAGTTGCATGTACTGAAGCAGCAACTCAAGGAAGAACATGAGCTGCACAGACAAGCGAATGAGTTGCAGCAGGAATAGGAATAGCAAGGGGTGCAACATGCACTCATGGATGAAACTGCGCCCATACAAGTTATATATCTATCCCAACAGCTGGCACAGAGCAGACATGGTGAGCAGTGTTGTTGATCGCATGCAAGGAATTTAGCAGCATGCATGTCATTGTGCACATCCATGCGATCCAACCCATTCAGCACACTCACCAAGGCGAAGACAAGAAGCAATTCTGACTGGAGTTGAGCATGTAGTTTACAGTTGATGTGAATGACAACCAACACACACTAGAAGATTAGCATGGACACTATGCATCGATGTGTTGTCGGTTTGGTTGCACCAAGAAGACCATGTGCAAGCTAGTAGAAGAGTTGGATGAAGGAACCACACCACACCCGGATGCAATGGAGGCAAGAGTTCGCTTCAGCAAGATGTCACCATGGGGTGCATGCACACCGTCGCGGATGACCAATATTGGCATCAACTCACCACCTTCACCATCACAAACATGTCAAAGAGTTGGTCTCACTACAATGGACCGAGTGTTAGTGATGTCTTGCATGGCTTGCTCAAGACATTTTGTCTCACATGAGTACATGTGCATTGTAACGTAATGTCATGTCAAGTGGAAGTTCAAGTGTCAATAGTTGGATGTAACAGTCATAGAGTAGATGAAGAGTCATGAAGGTAGACGAACTGTCACAAAGGGGAATGTCAAGGGTCACCCTACCCTTTGCTATAAATAGAACCTCATAACTCATTGTAAAGGATTTTGGTCAGCCAAGCTTCAATAGGAGTATCTTAGAGAAAGCTTGGACATTATTGTAACAAGCCTTGACTTCTCCACTACGCAAAGCTAGTACATATCTTTGGAGGAGCAGACAGTTGTGGCTGTAGCATTCCACTATTGGAACTAGTGGTTGGACATGGATGTATTGTATGACTGGAACTTACACTGAATATAATAGAGCCAGCACATTTCATGCATATGTTGTATTGTATTCTATGCTATCTAGTTTACTCTAAATGATATATGTATTTGTTTTCTTACACGTGTATGTATGGACTAATCTGTATAAGTATGTATGAATCTTTCTGAAATGTGTGTTGGTTTAACCATCACTTTGGATTGCTCGCTAACTTGCTTTCCAACTTGTGATGCATCTTCAATCGTGTGTTCCTTCCAAGCCGCATACTATTACAGGTTTCCAAGGGGCACACTCACCTCACCCTCAGTGTGTTAGAACCTCCCATGCACCTTCCTTGGCTTGTTGCAGCTGTCACACCCTTGCTACCAAAAGAGACATCTTACTTGCCTCTATGCAAAATCGCGGTCAAGGAATTACCATACGACATATTTTTGGGACTCCTACACCAAACGACCTGAGGTCTAATTGGGACTTATTACCAGATTGATCCCCTTACATTTTGGCGGGTCCAGCACTACCAACAGTGCTTGAGAAATAGTTTCTTTCAATGTTTCAAAAGATTTCTAGCAATCAGAATTCCAAATGAATTCACAGTCTTTTGTAAGTAATTTGAAAAGTGGAGAGGCTATCCTTGTGAAGTATTTTATGAATCTTCTATAACAACCAATAAAACCAAGAAAACTTCTAACATCTCTTCACAAAAAGGAACTGATAATTTAGAAATAACTTCTACTTTAGATGAATCCACTTGAATTCCATCTCCTGAAATGTGGTGGCCTAAAACAATTCCCTCAACGAACATCATAAAGCATTTTTCATGGTTTAATGAGAAATTTTTCTAAATTTTCAAGAGCTTCTTCAAAAGAATTACCATAGGCGGTAAAATCATCCATGTAAACTTCCACACAATCTTGAATCAGATCATAAAAAATGCCTAGAACTATCCTTTGGAATGTTGCAGGTGCATTACATAATCCAAAAGGATGTACCCAATAAGCATAGGTTCCCCATGGGTAGGTAAAAGTTTTTTTGTCTTGATCATCTGAAGCCACTTGGATTTGGTTATATCCACTAAAACCATCCAAGAATGAAAAGCACTTTTTCCCTGCCAATGCATCAAGGACTTGATCTATAAAGGGAATTAGAAATTGATTTTTCAAGGTAGCTTTATTCAATTCCCTATAATCGATGCATGCTCTCCATTTTCCATTTTTCTTTGCAGCAATCACTAATGGTGAGACCCACTGACTATCTGATATTAGGTAAATGAAATTCACATTCAATAATTGTTGTAACTTCTCTTTAACAATTTCCCTTAGATTTGGATTCATCTTTCTTTAGGGTTGTTTAATTGGACTCACATTTTCTTCAATATAGATATGATGCATACAAGTATTATTATCAATTCCTTTAATATCAATGTATTCCCATGCATAGGCAGAGGAATGTTCTTGTAACATATTTATTAGTTCTTTCTTTTAGGATTCTTCCAAATTATCATTAATGTTCAAAGTTTTTCCTCGCAAGATTTCTCTTAAAGGATTGCCCAATTTTTCCATAGAATGTAAATCCATTTGATGTAATGATAAATATTCAACATTGTATTGTTCTTGAAAATTTTGGTTTTGTTCACAATATGAGCAAGAGTCATTATTATTCATTAGATTTGAAATTTGATCTTCTTCATCTATTGCGAAGTAGCAACTATTAGTTTCATATCAAAATCTTCATTATCATCATCTATCCAAACTTCACTTTCTACTTCTATTATTGTTTTTTCAAGAGGATATAGTGTGAATTTCTTAGTACAGCTTCCATCATCGATAAACATATCACAACATCTACAACTTATAAAAGAATCAACAATACCTATCCATCGTCTTCCTAGAATCAATGGATGTCATCCTAAATTATTCTTGGGAGTTAAAATCATAAAATCGACAGGATAGCTTCTCCCAAATAAATCAATGTGTTTGGAATCTCAACAACATTAATGTGTGTTTTCACAATAGGACTACCTGGATCTAGATATTTTTGAACTGTTGGTTTTCCCATCATAATATTTGCAATTTTTCCAACTAACTAAATTTTTTTAACTTCTTTTATTTTTCTTCTTGGTTTTCTAATGCTCAAATCCCTAATTGTTTTTGCAAATATTGGTATTTCCCCGATGGCTTGTAACATAGGAATTTTGATGCAAACATTCCTTAATTCATCTAGCATATCATATTTAGGCAACACAATTTTTTTTCTATTCCTTTTTCAATTCTTAGCCTTTCAAGAAAGGGTGGATTTTGAACAGAAACAAAAGGTTGTTCTACAATTGGAGTTTATTTAATTGAGGTATCATGTACCACATCATCATTCTTCTTACCTTGTAATCAACTCCCACTTCGAGCATCCATAACTTAACCACTTTCGACCTCATCTCTTCTTTCTCCTAATTTGACTATTGCCACATGTGTAATGAACTAACTATATTATCCTCGTTGACTGACCGAAGGTGGACAAGTTAATTGGCCACCTTTGCTTATAAAACCAACTCTCCAATAGGCAGCATCAAGGCATCTTACCATAGGTATGTTATCTGCTTAAACTATCTCATTAGCATAATATGATCAAACATGTAGATTTTTATTTATCTCGCTTAATCTCTCTCGTTAGCTGAATGTTGTTAATGAATATTATTATTTAATTGAGGTATCATGTATAAGGGTGCTCTCTTTTTGAGGAATTTCTTCTTTATTAAGAGATGTTTATTTTTCAAGTGATTTATCCTCTCCATATTTTTGAATAAAAACATATGGTAACTTCTCTCCCAAAACTCTCCCAGATCTAAGTTGGACATTGTTTAGATCTAATGGTGCTATCATGCAAGCTTGGAAATTCTGACTTTCTATATTGTAAACAAGTTGTGAATTTCTATTATTCGGATTTGGAAGTGGCTGAGAAGGTATTTGATTGGATTTTTTAGGGTATGATGTGGATGGTAATTGAAGTGGTTGATTAAAGGGCTGAATTTAATTTTGAAATTATGGAAAAGTGTTTGATTGAGGAGGGTAATATGGAGGTTGATATGGAATAAATGGTGTTTGAAATTGATTATATTGAGGATTCCTAGGAGGATACTGCCAACCTTGTGTCCTTAATGGATTTTGAGGTGGCCAATTTTTCCAAGACATTAGAGTATTCCAATTGTTTTGAAGTTGTGCAAATGATTGGTATTGAGGATTAAGACCTTGTACCTTATTTAGGTGTTGTGGTGGCCATGGTCTTTGACCAATAAAACATAGTGACTTGGCTTAGCTTGCTTCAACTTCATTTTTTAAGACTACTTTAAGTCCAGGAATTGAAGGACATTCCTTTGTGATATGAATTTCTTCATAGATAGCACATATTTCTACACTATCAATAGGACATTCTCTTAGAGCATGATTCTTCTTGCATTTAGGACAAAAAATTGATAATACAGCATTTTCAACTTTTTGCTCATTTTGAACCTTAAGAGTATCTATTTGTTCACTAATACTCTCTAAGATATATGTTTTGAAGTTGTCAAGCAAATTGACCATTTATTCTCTATTTACCATCCCAGCTGCAGATTTATTAATCCTAAGCATAACAGGGTCTCTCGGATTTTTCCCAGTTCTACAATTTTCTCTTGAAATGTGTACACACAATTCACAAATTTATCTAAATGATAATTGAGAAACATCTCCTTTTCCCATTAAATTGAGAAGATATACACACTCATCTCTAACGACTTTTAGCAAAAGAGCTTTCAAATTTTCTTCATCTAGATTATGCATTTTATCCCTTTTAACATTATAAGAAAATATTTCAATGAAATGTTCAAGATTTTCATCCTCTTTTTGCATCATTTTAAAGACTTCATATTTAAGGTTATGAGGCATACAATAGTCTTTGTATTTTTCTAAGAACACGTTTTTCACTTCTTCCCATGTTCTTATGGTATGTGTTCCTAATCCCATAAACCATTTAAGTGCTCCATCTTTAAGAGTGGCTGAAAACAATTTCAATTTTTGAGAATCCAGTGAATAGTCATAAGATCTACACAAGACTTCAAACTCAAAAAGAAATGTTTCGGGATCCTCATGTCTTACTCCATGGAAATTAGGGAGGATGGAGGGTGAGATATTATTTACTATAACTGTGGTATCTTCATCTAAGATGGGAAACCCAAAAGGTTATGGTTCTTCTCTAATACCTTTTCCACCTCCAATCCTAAAGTCACCATTAAAATTATGTACTTCTCCTTCTCCTTCCCCTGCCATTGTAGATTCTTTAGAGCTAATGTAGGGTTCTTCAATTGTATTTTCTAGCTCCTCTTCTAGTTATTCTATTAATGGAATAAAATAAGTTTCCTCTTCTTCTTCACTAGGGACTTCCAGTTCTTGTCCTAGAATTGGTTCTCTAGTTGAAGACATAAATATTACTCCTTTTGTTGGAGATGTAGGTTCATCCACTACAGCTTTAGTATAATAAGTTGGTGAATCTTTTGGTTGGATTTCAGATCTTTGTACCTCATGAAGCCTAAGTCTACCTGCAAATGATGGAATATGAGTTTCATTGGATGGTGTGGTACTATGAGGTCGTGGTGGGGTGAGTAGTGGTGTTGGAATGGAAATCTTACCTATACTTATAAACCTACGCATAGAATCTCTTTCCCTATCCATAAATATGTTTTTATAAAAAAAATTAATGAAAAGATTCCTAAAAATAATTCCTATATACACTTCCCTGGCAACGATGCCAAAATGTTTAGTAATTTAATTGAGTTTAAATTACTACATAAATTATCGGCCAGGGCTTGTAAATTGATGAAGTGTATGTGCACTAGTTGTGCTAGGATTCTTTATTATGTGAGTAAATTGTCAAGTTAAATTAGGATGATTTCATGCACATGATTCATCTAAGAAATTTTCACTCTTGTAAGTGATCTGAACTTAAACTGGAACACAAAAAATTACAAATATAACCATAAATACATAAATGCAACAGAAATAACACTTCATTTCATTAATATTAGAATATTGAAATATGCTTACAAATAGAATGGACATAAACTAGCTTGGGCAATGGTAGCTTATCTCTGAGAAGAGATGTGGCAGCTACATTCCTCTAAACTATGTTACAATGAGGACCCAAGACCTATTTATTGTTAAGAAACAATGGAAAACCCTAAACCTCCAGAAACTTAACCATAGGAGATGAAGCGCCAAAATTGTGAGCCCCATTTGGGTAAATTGGTACACCAATTTCCCGAAGTCATAATGTTGGCATACGGACTTTGCTTGGCTATCATAATACCTCATTTCAAAGATATCAAAGAGTAGGCTAAAAACAAATTGGCAAGCTCCTTTGGGAGTTTTGTAGACTCTCTGTTTTCCCTAAAAACATTGTTTGGGGCCTCAAAATAGCTCCATAATTTTAGGACCCGAAAAAATTCTAAAAATACTAAATTGTGCTACAATTAAGGACACAGAAAAACTTAAAAAGACAGTGTTGGGGGCCCAAGTGGAATAGGAGGGTAGCCACCAATATCCACCTGGATCAATCCTCCCCCCTTAGGAATCAATGGCCCCCATTGCGTTGAGTGCCTCCATGAGATGGGGGAACTTATGCTAAACTTATCCCTTGTGAGCCACTTTCCTTGGTGCAGGAGTTGGCTAGATTTGACAACCTGACATAGTTGGATCTTTTGCTGGCGAGTGTTCTTGATCTATGTTTCCATGATCCGATCATTTTTGGTTTGATCCATGTAGTCTAGGTTTACCTTGGTTGGTGTGAGTTGTTCTACAATGTCGGATGTTTCCAACAATGGTGGAAAATATGGTCGAAGGTGGTCTACATTGAACACTGGGTGCAGACCACGGAACAGTGGAATGTTGAACCCAACAAATTGTCCCCTACAGTCTTGGTGATGGTGTATGGCGCATATCGGAGTAGGCAAAGCTTGCGATGGGGTTTAGCGAGGCTCTCCTTCTGCAAATGTAGCCAAACTTTATCACCCACCTGGAACTTGTGTGGCACTTGATGTTGATCATGATGATGCTTGTACTTAGCATTGCCTTTATCCAATATATCATGGACCTGCTAGCAGATGTGTTGAATGCGCTAAATAAAGTTGTTAGCCTATTGGCTTTAGACTAGACATAAGTCGGATCTGCCTAAGTAGCTACAAATGGTATGGCCACATCAATGGGACATAATGGATGAAATCCCAGCCCTACCTAAAAGTTGTTCTGGTGGGTTGAACTGTGGAGATCTATGTTGTAGCTGTGCTAGACATAGCGGAGGCTTTCATCCCATGTGCATGGATGCTTCGAGTTGTACAGGCGCAAAATGTGTATGATCATCCTATTGACGACTTATGTTTGGCCATTAGTTTGGGGCTAGAAAGTCGTGGACTTAATGAGTTTGGTATCTAGCATCGACTAGAGACATGACCAAAATTCACTTAGGAATTTGTTGTCCCGATCAGAGACAATGGACTGTGGGATCCCAAAGTGTACCCACACTCGCTTAAAGAAGATCTCAGTAGTGGCCTCTGATGTGATACTCTTCTTGCAGGTCGCCATAATGGCCATCTTAAAGAATTTTTTGATGACCAATAAAACGTAATCATTACCATGCTTAGTAGAAGGAGGGTCTGACATGTAATCCATGGAGATGGATTCTCAAGGTCGACAAGGAGCAAGCAGAGGAGTATATAGGTCTTGCTTCTTGATAGTTGGTTTGGCAATGGCGCAGGTAGTGCAGGATTTAATGTACCTCCCAACATCCCGATGAAGGTTCGACCAATAAAAATACTTGTGCAGTACTGCCATTATTTTCTCTACTCTGAAATGTCCAGCGAGCCGACTGTAGTGCACCTCCCAAATCATCTTGGCACGCTCGCTTGAAGGAACATAGATGTTTCCTAGGTGGCATAAAAATGCATCCTAGAGGTGAAAATTTGGATCTTTCTTACCTTCCATGAGTGTTTGGTATGTGCTACTGAATTCTGGATCGCTCTCATAAAGATGCGGCCACCTCGAAGTCTTGTACCCACAGGAATCGAGCACAGTGATCAGCGCCATGACTAGTGGTTAGCTGAGACAGTCTGCAATGTTATTGGTGCTTCCCTTCGTGTACTTAATGTTCAAATGGAATTGTTGCAGGTATGTGGACCATTTCTAATGGTGATCATTCTACAACTTCCCTTGTGCCTGCATGAACTATAGGGATCGGTGGTCTATGTGGATGATTGTTTCCTTCCCTAGAATGTAATGCTTCCATTGACGATAGTTCCACACAATGGAATACATTTCTTTGTCATCAGTGGGATACTTTCAGACTGTTTCTAAAAGTGTCTCACTGTGGTAAGCCACTGGATGCCCCTGTTGAGTAAGAACTACACCAATAGCATAGCCAAAGGCATTTGTCTCAATCTTAAATGGTTGCAAAGCCGATGATTCAACTCGGTAAACACCTTCTCTTGGGTTTTGGACCAAAAAAAAAAATTCTTTCGCTCCACCCTTGGTGACTTGACTTAAAGGCCAGGTGATATGAGAGAACCCCAAAATGAACCTGTGGTAGAAATTGGTGAGACCCAGAAAGTTGTGGATCTTTGTTAGAGTGGTTTGGGTTGACTAATCCTGAATTACTTATATCTTCATTGGGTCAACTTGAACACCCTTATCATCAATGATTTACCCTAGGTATTGAACCTGGATCATGCCAAAAGTGAATTTCTCCAAATTGGCACACATCTTGTGTTGTCACATGGTTTGAAGCACCTGTCGAATATGGTGGAGCTGCTCTTCCTGACTCTGGATGAAGATCAAGATGTCATATAAACACACCACCACAAATTCATTGGTGAAGGGTCGCAATATGTCATCCATCAATCTCATGAAGGTTGCGGGGGCATTCATCAACCCGAAAGGCATGACCAACAATTCTAAAAGGCCCTCCTTGGATTTGAAGGTAGTCTTCCACACATTTGATGGTTCAATAGGCACTTGGTGATAACTGGACTTCAAGTCAATCTTGCTAAAATATTTGTACCCCTATATCTAGTTCAGAAGGTCATCAATCCATGGGATTGGGTACGCATTCCGGACATTGATCTTGTTCAACGCTTGATAGTCAATACAGAGTCTCTAGGTCCCATCCTTCTTCTATACCAATAAAATTAAGCTCCCACAGGGTGATGAGCTTGGCCTGATTTTCCATTTCTATAAAAACTCCTTAATCTACCTCTTGATATGATCGTTCTCTAGAAAAGAGCATCGATAGATCAATCCATTGGGTAGCAGCGTGCCCAGGGTCAGATTGATGGAGTGCTTGACCTGACAGTGCATATGTACCCATGTAGGTGAGGTGAAAATGTCCCTACACTTCTCCATGACCTTATCCATCTGTTGCTGCTATGTAGAGGAGCCCTCTTTGTAAGCCGTGGCCATAACCTTCTTCTTTCCCTGAGGGTGAATCATAAGGAAAAGAATTCATGGTCTGGGAAATGATCTTACTGAATTACTTTGCAATGATGAAAGAGATGGCAGTAGATGGGGCTACCTTCGGTATCATGTACAACTTATTGGCCAAAGAATAACCACAAAGCAAGGTCTAGACTCATATACATCATGTCACTTCCACAAATATGGTCGTCCTAATAATACATCACAAACTTCAAGAGGAGCAACATCACATAGTACCTCATCCATGAAGGGCTTGATGTTGTAGGGAAGGCGGCACTGCTAGCTGACGCAGAGATCTCGTCCTTGGTGAAGCCACCCGATGGTGTATGGCTCCAGATGTGTTATCATCAGTAGGCCCAATTGCTTCATGACCTCTACTGAAATGAGGTTCTTTTGGCTCCCAGTATCAACAATGAACTGTAGCAGAGAAACTTTCACCCACATTTGTGAGTGGAAGAGGCATTCTCCCTCCTTTGGATCTTCAGGCTCATTCTTTTAGATTTTGGTGGTGGTCATGGTGGCATTGGGGTCTGCATCAATGATCTAATTCCCTTTATCATTCCCCTTATTGGGTTCTGACTCAGAGTTGGAACATGCATCTTATTCAGAAGCCGTCGACTCAGCCACCAGTGACTACTTGGCCCGACACTCACTTATGTTGTGAGTGGAGATCTTATGAAATTCACACCATTTTACTGTGTCCTTCTTTGTCTTTGTGGTGTTTTTCTTTTCTTGCGGCTTTGGCAAGCTGTCATGGGCTACCCCACCTTGGCTTTGGCCTTTGCTCTGTGGTTTGGGGGTGCCATTTCCTTGTGTCAGATTCACAGATCCAAAGTCTTGCTTCTTTTGTTTAAACTTTTGCTCATTCTTGACAACGTATCAGTATGTTGTGTTGAGAGAGGAGATGTCCAGAACTCCATCTCATCCTAGATGTACTTCTATAGAAGGTCGCGGTACTTGAGTACCAAATTCCACTTAGAATCCTTGATACCCAACTTAGTGCAGAGGGTATGGAAAATGTTTGTGAACTTCGGCACATCTTGGTCCCTTCCCTGTCGTAGTGTGGTCCACTTTATGTATTTATCTTCATAGCTCCCAAGAGGGTAATATTATTCCTTGATGGCGTATCGGAAAGAATCCCAAGTGCGTGCGCCTGAGAAAAATGAGGATTCCCTCTCATCCTTTTGTTCACAGTAGGTTTCCCACCAGTCCTTGACTTGTGGGGCAGATTTGAGAAGTGCAAAAGTAATATTTTCCCAATTGAAAAGTTATGAACTAAAAAATATCCTTCCAAAAGATTCAACCATTTATCTACGATGTTTGCATATATTGGGCCCTCAAATATGGGAATATCAAATTTAACTTATACCTTAAAAGGAGTGGTGCCTCTGGAGTGGCTTCTGGATGAATATGTGTCACCTGTGGGTAGTCGTTGAAGGATCTGGGCAAAGTTATCCATCATTGCATTCCTCTCTCACTCAAGGGCTTTCTCCAACAATATTTTGAAAGGATATCCTACCCCCTCGCATTTGTTTTCTTCCACCATGGGAGGCTGTCGGAATTTGTGAGGCTAGTCTTGTAAAGGTTCAACAAAATCGAACCCTAACTCCTTATACCATGATCTCATTAGGGACATGCAAAGAAAAACAGAGAATGTGTAGACCTCTCTAATACCGTTGATCCGAACTTAAACATGAATGAAACGAATTATAGATATAACCATAAATACAAAAATGAAACATAAATAACACTTCATTTCATTAATATCATAGACCTGAAATATGCTTACAAATAGAATGGAAGTAAACTAGCTTGGGCGATGGTAGCTTATCTCTGAGAAGAGATGTGGTGGCTATATGCCTCTGAATTGTGTTACAATGAGGCTCCAAGGCCTATTTATTATTGAGAAACAATGGAAAACCCTAAACATGTAGAAACCTAACCGTGGGAGATGAAGCGCCAAAACTGTGGGCCCAGTTTTGGTAAATTGGTACATCAATATCTCAGGGTCGTAACTTTGGGATACGATCTCCATTTGGCTATCATAATACCTCGTTTCGAAAATCTCAAAGAGTAGGCTTAAAATAAATAGGAAAACTCATTGGGGGAATTTGTTAGTCTCTTTGTTTTCCCTAAAAATGTCATTTAGGGCCTCAAAACGGCTCCAGAAATTCAGGACCCAAAAAAATTTCCAAAAATAGTAAACTATGCTACAATTAAGGAAGTTGAAAACTTGAAAGAGACAATGTTGGAGGTCCAAGTGGAATAGGAGGGTGGCTACCAATATCCACCTGGACTAGTAAGAAAGGAAAATATCACACTAATAGAAATAAAACTAAATTAAAGTTCATAAGCAAATAGCAAAACCAAACCCAAATACTCTTTGCGTTTGCAGAAAAGAAAAGCTAATCCAAAATTGTACAAATCAAATATCGCACCAGCACAATTAAATCTACTTCTTACTGACAAACATGAAACTATTGTTAAGTACATAAATAAAATAAAATATCACACTATCAAAGCTGATTCACACTCACAAAGCCTTAGAAGATTTAGACTTCTAATTGCATTTAAATGATTCTACTCATCATGTGCACAATAGATCCCTATTTGATTTATTTCCTTCATCCTTTAAATAACAAAAAGATTAAGTCTATAAAATAATTCTTTAGAAAGCTTTGCCACAAAGCTCTGTTCTCACTATCATAAGCACTAACTAAAAGTCAAAACTAAAAGATTAGCAATAATAAACTCGTGCTACAAAATTTAAGATGTAAAACTGAAATACTAACTAAAAAAAATAAGACCTTACAGCTCTAAGGGGGCCCTCCTATGAGTTGAAGGTAAGCAACGATCAATCAAATATTTAAACACACATCAACACAACACAGAGGAGTAATCAAGCTTCATTTATAAATGCAAAGAGTGTTTTCAAAATTATAATCGTCTTTCATCGTTGTACCGAGAGCAAGGTTTTATAACCTCCTTCAATAAATTGTTTAGAGGTTTTTATGCCTATCCTACTCAACATAAATCCTAAAAATGACATAAGATAATGTGAGATAGTTATTATTCATGATTTGCTATCGAAGAATAAAATCATGAGGAAAAATAGCAGCTTCTTTCTTATCATCAATTTTCTCACTCGTTTGATTCATCTTGGGCTCATTTTTCGCTAGGTCGACTTCCACGTTGACCTACTCATACAACACCCTTATCATCCTGCTAGATCATGAAGATATGTCGATATCGTTATTTCGGTTGTCAGCTACCTATCCATATATTTCTCTCCTCAAATGGTATTTTAGAACCTACAGATTCTTCAAGTAAGCTACATAATTAATGTGATCTAGTAGCTTACGCAAATATTATATCAAATAATATGGAAACCATGAATAAAAGATGATTAGGTACCTGCTTTTGCTAATAACCTTGCAAGATGACACCTTATTGGGGTTATTATGATCAAATAGGAAGAAAATGGAGTGTAAGGAGTTTAGGGAAATGTCAAAAAGAAACAAGTTTGGTCTTCAACACCTTAAATCAACAGTTGAGTGAGAGGAATCAAGATTTTGAAGGGCTAGAGGGTGAATTTATTGTTTTTCTGAGAAAAAAAATAGAAAATGAGAAAACCAATTTGAGCTTTAATCAAAAGTTTGGAAAGGGGACTAATGATCTAAATGAGCTTTTGGAAGCATGGAGAGCCTCCAAAGATCGAATTGGTCTTGGATTTGAGGATGAAACTAGTGCAACAATAGAATTAAAAGGTAAAAAGTCAATCACCTTTGTACCTATAGCAAAAGAAGGGATTGCACAAAAAAAAAAGGACAAATACAACACACATCCCAATAACCAGTCAAAGAATGATCATCAACATATTAAAGAGAAAATTTCCGCACAACAAAAGAAAATTGTTGGAAAGGCAAATCGAAAAACTCAAAAATTAGCCTAGCCAATTATTAGAAGATAGTTTTCGAGGAAGCTCATAGCAAGAAGAATAAATCAACAGATTAGATAGAGGAATAGCAGATCTAGGTACAACAATTCTTTTTCTCCTCTGAACAATCTAATTCAATGTTATAAATGTCAAAATATTGAGAATAGAAAAGTTGATTACAGATTTAAGGGTAAGAGCCTTGAGCCAGTGATTGAGCAAAATTAGACAAGAGATGAAAGGTATGGAAATAAAAGGTGAGCATGGAATATTGTGACATTGTTTTGTATGCTGACAATGAAGGCAGTCACTGGTATGTGGATAGTGGTTGTTCCAAGCACATGTCAAGAGACAATAGAAAGTTCTTGACATGGAAACCAATTTAAAATGGTAATGTAACCTTTGGTGGGAATGCACTTGGAAAGATTGTTGGTAAAGTTGTTAATTTATCAAATGGCAGAGGTAAAGACAAGAACATCTTATATATTGATGGGTTGAAGCATAATTTGCTTAGTGTGTCTCAGATGTGTGATTTAGTCTATGATGTGATTTTTAAGGATAAAAATTATCAAATAAAGTCTACAAGGATAGGTGAAATAGTAACTAATGTTATGGAATAGATAGTAATGTCTATGTTCTAAAAGTGAAAATAGAGAGGTGTTTCTTATCAAGGATTGATGAGTGTTGGTTGTGGCATAGGAGACTTGGACTTCTGAAGTTTGATCGGATATTCAAATTGAGCAAGACAAATGTTGTCAAGGGTTTACCTAGATTGTCAAAACCAAAGAATACGACTTGCAAGTCTTGTCAATTGGGTAAGCAAACTCGAGTACCATTCAAGTCTAAGGAGAGCTCATCATGAAAGCCACTTTAGCTAGTAAACATGTCAAACTTGTGTGGACCATCAAAAACGCATTCGACCAAAGCTAAATAGTATTTCATGCTTATAAATGATGATTTTAGTAGGATGATGTGGGTTTCCTTTCTTAGAGAGAAATCTTAAGATTTTGATAAGTTTAAATATTTCAAGTTATGGTTGATAATGAAACTAATTGTAAAATCAAGAGCATAAGATCTGAAAATGGAGGTGAATTTACTTCAAAGTAATTTGATGAGTATTTTAATAAGCATGGAATTAGGAGGTAGTTCACAATAGTAGAGAATCTATGGTAGAATGGTGTAGCTAAATGAGAAAATAAGTCTATAAATCAGCCAGCTATAGATATGATAAATGAAAGGAAAGTTCAACAGAAAATTTCTGTTGAAGCCATTCACATAGCAGTCATGATACTCAACAAAGCTCATTTTAGATAAAACTGTGGCGAAATACCCTATGAGCTTTGGTATGGCATACCTACAATAGTCAAGAATTTCATAGTTTTTGGTAGCAAGTGTCACATTAAGAGGAATGATGACAAGCTTGGTAAGTTCGATGCAAGGGCTTATGAAGGTATTTTTCTTGGAGATTATCATAATAGCAAAGGCTATAGATGCTATAATAAGAACACAAATAGGATTTTTTATTGTTTTATTGTCAAATTGGATGATTTTACTAAATCTAAAGTCAAACAACCATTAAATACCATCTCTAATGAACCAGTAAACAATGATGAGGAGGACCATGAGCCACTTTCAGAAGAAGACAATGAACAACCCTCCATTCGTCACGACAAAGATCCTTCAAGGTACATGCAAAAATACCACCAAGTTGATAAAATAGTTGGTGATTTAGAAACATGTGCATAGTTTGTAGACAAGAAGGAATCTACTCAATCCCCTTAAGCAAGTACATTAATCCTTGTCATCCACGGAGGAACCAAAGGATGTTGCACATGCTAGTCAAGATGAAAATTGGTTAAAATATATGCTTTAAGAAATGGACCAAATTGAGAAAAAATAGACATTGGAACTTATTCTTAGACCAACAAGAAAGAATTTCATTGGCACTAAGTGGGTCCTCTAGAATAATTGGAATGACCATAGTGAAGTGGTGAGAAATAAAACAAGATTTGTATGCAAGGTTTTTCTCAAATTGAAGGTTTGGATTTTTGATGAAATTTTGATGAAAGGTTCTAGGACATGACAACAACATAGTCAGTGATGATGATCAATAGAAGAAGTGGAAAGGCAGTCTCATGGGCCATGTAATCTTGCAAGGCTTATCGCAGAGGAAAATAAATGTGCATAGGTAAATAGTCGGGATAAAGGAGTTGGGGGCTAAGGCCTAAGGACTAGGTAGGGTCTTATGTGGGCATCAAAATTGAAAGAGTGGAGGTGTTTTGTAGTGAACAATAAGCTCTCGGGGCTTACGGTGGAAGAGGTTTGTAGAGCTAAATTTGGCAGTGTTTATGCATGGAATGAGTCAACAACATAAATTTGGCATTATACACCATATTTGGATGAACGAGTTGGCAGCAGATTAGTAGCATGGACATATTAAGAATAAAATTAGAGGCATGGACAATTTTGATGGCTTATTGGGCAGTTTTTCCAGATTTAGCAATCATCCAAAGTTAGAATTGTATTTACAACCCCAGCTAAAGACTGTAAAGTGCCAGAATAAGAAAAGTTGATAGAAAAACTTAGAGATTAATCTCAAAATAGTAGATCAGAAAATGAAATCTTTGAGAACAAATTCAAATAATTTGAAAAAAGTTAGATAAATATAAAATAAGAGCTTCATGCAAGGATTAAAGTTCAAGTTAACTAAAAAGAAAAGAATCTAAAAATATCAGTCAAAATTCTTTATAAGGAGATCTAATTGAGAAAATCAGTATGCATTCTAGCAGTGTGTGATTTGGGTTGAATTGAGGATGCAGGTGTGGAAGGTGGATTTCTCATTAATCATAGATCGTTGAAGGTGTTTTTATGAGTGTTTGAAGAGACAAATTTAATTATTTATGTAAGGATTTTGAATTCATGGTTCTAGTTTTAAAATGGATGAAAGATGAATCATTAAGACCACGAAATTCGTAACTTGCAGATCAGGGGTTGTAGCTCCTTCTAGTAGATTTTGGTAAACAATCATGGGTTGTAGCTCCTTCTAGTTGTAGCTAATAAATTAGAGAGTAGTTGCTTCATGTTGGTTGTATCCAAATAATTTTGTAACAACAAGTTGTAGCTTGGATTGTGAAGGAATTGAAGAAAAAATGTAAGAATTTGTGTGTTCCTTTGTGTTACTTATGTTATTTATTATCATGTTCATATAAATTAATTGTTGAAATATTTTTTGGTGTCCTAATCTCATCACAAGTGAAAGAAAATTTATAAAATTCCTATAATATTAATTCACTTTTCCCCCCTCTCGGTATTGTCCTAGATTCTAACAATAGGAACCTTTTGTTATAGCTCAAAAATACACCCCCTAGGGTCTAGGGGAAATAATAACTCTCAGAAAGTCAAAAGGTCAAATTGTGATTGATGGAACATCAAGAAAAATGGTATTTTGGATGGTTCATTTCTCTTATCTAGTTTTAGGACTGAACCAGAAGGCCTAGCAACACCTAGTGTTGGGGATGAAGCAGAGGCCTAACAACACCCTCTCTCCACTAATTTTATGAAAGAGAGAGAAATTTTGATTGGATAAGAATTTATTTGATCTAGTTTAACAATTTTGATTAAAATAATAATTTATTTGGTCTAGTTTAATCATCACCTATGATACGGTCAAGAAAGTGTCTAGGTTCAAAGAGACCAATCATGAGGATGTTGGGTAATTTAATTGATGGTTAAACTACTTTCATTTAATTGTCAAGCCCAAGGTTCGTGAACTTGCAAAGCATACTGCACTATATGTGCTAGGCCATTGACTTTCAATTATAAAGAAAACTATTATATAAAATGATTGCAAATTGAAAATAAAAGCAAGATCTTAGTAATTATATGCACATGTTCTTTCTCATAGAATAGAATCAAACTCAAGACTTGAAATTAAATGAATTCAAAAGCGAGCTATGCAATTTTGAAAGCTTCAAAATCTATTCTATGGAACAAGGAAATTAAATCCTATTCTATTGAACTTTAATAGAAAAATTATCTTATTGTAATTTGAAGGGAAACCTAATCCACTTGACTTGAAAAGGGAAATTATTCTATGAAACTTGTAATTATATTCTAGATTTTAATATGTAAAGTTTGGAAACAAATTTAATCTAAGAGACTTTGAAAAGGAAATCTAAACTATCATACTGGGAAAGCAAATTTAATCTACTAAAATTGAAACTGTCTTAGAAAGAAATGACCAAAAAGAAACAAATTGTTGATAGAAATTCAATGTAGTAGCCTTCCAAGATAACTAGTGTGTGTATTCCAAACCAGAGCCAATTAATATTATCTAAGCATGAATCTAAGACTGGTATTTAAAATAAAAACTTTTTGGTATTTTTGATTAATTATCAAGAGCTTGACTTGTTAACAAAACAAGAAGAAATAAATGAAAACAATATTAGAAACAAAGCTTTTCTTTGAATTAAAATAAATCATTTGAATGAAATGAGCAGATCTATTTGCAGAGTGAAAGGAAATTAAATCTAAGCAATGAAGGGCATCTGTACTATATCTCATACATCCTCAAGGCGCCCTCCTAGTGCATGTGAGTTGTTAAGAAATCAGATCATGATACTAAAATCACTAATATAATCACAGGTATGCCATGAACAAAAATTGTATGACTTCAAGTGTAAAATAGAGTCTTCAAGAGGAAATGATAATAAAATAATTCTCCACTTAATTTTTTATGTCTCTTTCTTTCAAAATGAAGCAACTTATAAGGTTTCTAAATAACAATTCTAGGGAGTCTATTGGCTAAAAAATAGTTACATAAGGTGACATATTAGGGGTTTATTTATACGATAGTTCAATTGCTACAATTTAGAGCACCACATCCTTGAATATCTGATTATTTTTTCCACAAATTTTCTATAGAACATATTGTGCTACTTTGTTTTGCTAACTACGTGTTGAATGAGATTTATCAATCTATTTGTCCACATAATATAGAAAATAAGGCCCCAAAGAACCAAGAAAATCTCTCAAATCATAATGAATTTAGGAAACCACCCAACTTGGGCTTATTTAGGCTCGTTCTCAAGAAAACCCATGTTTTCATTTTCAAAGATTCATTTTCATTTTCTCAGAAATTGCATCTAAAGTTGACTGGTCAAAATTGGCGCATTTTTCCTTTGATCTCTTGTTGGAGGTTCACATGTGTGAGCTAGTATTAGCCAGAATAATCCCTCTTGCAGACAAGATGGTCTCCCTATACCTTAGATAAATATAATAACAAAAAAGAAATAACTTCTACCTTTCCCTAGTTTACGATTGACTAAAACAACCAATATGAGAGAGGTCACTTACCATTTAATCAAAATGCTTGATGAAGTCCCTTTTAGTGCCTTTGACTATTAGCTTCTCCTTGATGCTTTAGAGACCATTCCAATGCCTTCCACAACTTCTCCATGATGTCTTAAGGACGTCTGCATAAACAGAAACACACAAAGTATCAAAGCATCATGTAGATAGAATGAAAGATAAATGAACTTAACTCAACATATATCATAAATTGAATCAATAATCAATCATAACTTATGTGAGTGATCAAGGAATCCCACAAATGATATCAGAGAATACATAATTAGGAAATAAAATTATTTTTTAAAATGGAGAATAAAATTACAACCTCAAAGCCTTGATGTTACAAGCCTCTTCTCACAATATCCAACCCTCTCCTTGGATGAAAATATTCTCTAGCCTTATTTATGCAGCATAAGCCTACCTCCAATGGTCTTGCACAATCCTCAAGCTTGTGTTAGATTTATAGGCCAAGAGAGGGAAATTTGGGATCCATTTCCTAAGGGATGAGATCCACAAATGGTGGGATAGGGGTTCCACAAAGAGAGGGAAGTAGCTCTATGATGGGAGGCATCAAGGCTTAATAGGCATCCATTCAAAGCTTGTTAGTTGGGAAAGATTCAACTAACAAAACTTCTAGACTTTACTTTTTATTTTTACTTGCATCAAGTCATGTGCACAAGCCATAGTGTTAGACAGAGCACACTTATGTATAGTTCTAATGGCCTCTTCTGTGTGTAGAAATTTGTAGAATTTTTCCTAAAAATCAGTTAGCTTTGAAACCATGTAGAACTTTTTCCACAAATCAGCTAGCTCTAATACCATGTAGAAATTTCCCACCTGTAGATCAACCTGGTAATGTAATGTACTAAAGCAAAACACTTGATCTACTTCTACAAACAATTTAGCGAAAGCTTAATCAACCATGAGCAACATCAATAAGAACACATATAATTGATAAGAAGGAATCAATCACACATAACACAGAAGAATTTACCTAGGGAAAGCACCTGCCTAAAACCCCATCTCTATATTATCATACAAGTGGAAATATAGCCTGGATTACACAAAGCCTTAGCTCGAAAGCTATCCAGATCTGAGTACAATCCCTCTGCTTCTCATAGATAGTCAAAGGCTTCTCAAAAACCTTCTCCTCTGCCCTCCAAGCCTCCTATTTCTATGCACAGTTTTCCTGGGTCCTCCAGCTACAACCTGTGTGATTCTCACCTCACACACAACACTAACCTCTGAAATAACTGCACAAACTTGAAGGAGATAAAGCCTCATCATGGATGAGCTTCCTTTATAGGAAAAATATTCATCCAACGGATAGTACATTGTCCCTTCTCTGATCTCAACTGGGTCTCTATCTGAATTTCCATGCATCAGTTATCCATGAGAGAATACTCAGTTATCTGAAAATAACAGTTGTCACATGCATGCAAGCATCAACAAACTATATCTCATTAATTTAACAACTTGTTAAATTGATCTAATTGAACTTGACTAAGTTAAAATAAGTCAACTAATCCTCTCAATATAGAACTCATCCTTAATTCCTCAATCAGTAGAGCAAATCAAGGACACATTCCCCAATCAGTGGAGAAATTATTGCATGTTCTCACAAAGACTTCAAGTTTGATTTTCGTTAACTAATTAACTCATGGAGAATTAATTA
>APFE031615934.1:257500-273929 GCA_000404065.3 Pinus taeda
GCCTTCTGTGGCGCCTCTGTGGCGTCTCCGCACTGCGCCTTCTGTGGCGTCTCCACA
This sequence comes from Pinus taeda, assembly GCA_000404065.3. Taxonomy (NCBI): domain Eukaryota; kingdom Viridiplantae; phylum Streptophyta; class Pinopsida; order Pinales; family Pinaceae; genus Pinus; species Pinus taeda. The sequence goes on from APFE031615934.1 coordinate 257,558, forward strand.
CTGCGCCTTCTGTGGTGCCTCCACACTGCGCCTTCTGTGGCGACTCTGTGGCGTCTCCGCGCTGCGCCTTCTGTGGCGTCTCCGCACTGCGCCTTCTGTGGCGCCTCTGTGGCGTCTCCGCACTGCGCCTTCGTACTGCGCCTTCTGTGGCACCTCCGCACTATGCCTTCTGTGGCGTCTCTGCACTGTGCCTTATGTGGCGCCTCTGTGGCGTCTCCGCACTTTGCCTTCTGTGGCGCCTCCGCACTTCCGCAGCTGCAGCGCTCGAGAGATCACCCTTCACAGATTCACTTTCCACTTCACTTTCATATAGATCAAGCTTTTGAAATAATAACCCAATATTTGATCTTAAGATATTCAACCCAAAAGCAAACGCAAGCCAAATGATCTCCTTTGCTTTATATAGGCAAGCTCTTCCTCAAATCATGGACCAATACCACGGGCCAAAACCATAGGATCAAAAACTATGGGACTAATACCATGAACCAACCATTTTCTCCAGATGAAATAAACTTTTCTCTGCATAAAATTCCGTGAACTTTTCTCTACATGAAATAAACTTTTCTTTGCATAAAATTCCATGAACTTTTCTCTACATGAAGTAAACTTTTCTCTGCATAAAATTCCATGAACTTGAAAATAACTTTGCTGCACTATAATTTATCATCTGAGTGATTTGCCATCAAGGACAACACTTGTCTCATAATGCCAACAACATCATCACTGCAATACCACCAAGACCTTATCATTATAATGGCACCATGATATTATCACTGTAATAGCATTGAGACCTCATCATAGTAATAACACCAAGACTTCATTTCTGTAGTGGCACCGAGACCTTATCACTGTGATGATAGTGAAACCTTCTCATAGTGGTGTCAGCGAACCCTTATCACTGTAGTTACATCGAGACAATGGTTGCACCGAGACTGTGTTATTGTGGTAGCATTGAAACTCAATCCACACTTACCAAACCAATCTGAAATTAACATACTGTGATTGCACCAAGAGTACACCTGTGATATCTGAACTTATTTAAGAGATTATCTGAGCTTCTTACCTGTGTTCCACTGAAGGCTTACTTCTGAAATATATGTGAGCTATTTGACTAAACATTGGAGTGAGATATACCCTCCTATTTATAGTTGTTACCTATAGTAAATACGCCAACATGACTTTTTGAAGAGATGTGTCCTTATATGTTGAGGCCAAATTTGGTTCAGTAAAATGTAGTCGACTTGATGATGATCTTTCTGAAGGAAACAGTAAGGAGACTTGATGTAGGAGTATTTGATCAACCAACAAAATTAATTTGACCCAAATAAACAATCCTAAAGCCTACAATGGAGGTTTGAACTATGACAATTGACCCAAGCATGAAACCCATGCTTTAACAAGTCAATTCAATAATAATAAAAATTCTTTTTGCTTTTCTTTTGACAAATATATTACATTTTGAATTCAAGTACAATTATGAAGACCAAACCTAGTTACATTCTTCAACCTTCCCTCTTAACTAGGGAAGTATTCATATTTACATATAACTATAGAGGTACATGGAAGATCTCAAAACACATAATCTACGAAGAAGTTTAGGCACCAAAATGCCATGGAATAGATTCTTGACCATGGAAATCTATCCAAGGTCTCTCAATAGTTTAGGCACCGCAATGCCACCGAATAAATTCCTAACCAGGGAAAACTATCCAAGTGGGACTAAGATGGAATCAAGCTTTTAGCCTCTCTAGGTACCATCAGGCTTACTTTCTAACCATCAACCCAGGGATCTAGGTGTGTATTCGAGGTTAGAGCTCTATGACAAACACCACCCTCCCAACTTCGGGACCTAGACATCAAAACAAAGTGTCATCCAGATGTCCTCCCAGGCAATGCTTCACTCACAAAGCCTCAACACTCCTTGATCCAGCAGATCAAGAAAAAAAAATCTCTCCCGATCAAACTAATTGGTAACCAACATGCTATCAAAACTTCGAGATATTTACCTGTACAAACACAACCCCAATCAATAGTACACTTTCAAATGTACATAATAAAACACAAACCTTCAGGGTTTTCCAGACAACTATATGTTGCTTTTCAACGTATCATAGTAGTATTATTAATTGAATCTTTGATAGAAGATTCCTCAATGATACACTTTCCTTTCCTACTTCACATGCAACAAGATACCCTTCAAAATGCATTCTCCAATCAAAACTATGCCCTCCCTCTCAACGAGGGATATTTCTTCTATCCAGGCTCCCTCTTAATCTCAAGGATATCTCTTCTATCAGGGCTCCCTCTTAACCCAAGGAGATCAACTTCTTCTTATTGGAAAATATTTCATGGCTTCCATCCTTCTTATTAGAGTCATTCATATATCATTATTATCACACCAACTTTTACTTATGAACATCTTCACCATATTGAAGATGATGTACCTACATAACTTAGATAACAAATACAACCAAAACTATAGAAACATTAAGTTAGCCATATAAAAATATTATAATAATGGAGGCATTAGACTTCTACAAACATAATCAGCAAGAGACTATACTTCAATACTTCAATTTCTTGCCCAAATTTTGTTAAACCCTAAATCACATCAACAACTCAAAATATTAAACTCATCTAGGGTTTCAATATTCATTCAATGATATGATAAGTTCTTTCATATAGCAAAAGAAAGAAACAATTCAAACAAGTAATTTGTCTAACAATTATCATAATTCATATGTTAGACTCCTCACTAGGATTTCAACATATCCTAGATTTCATACATGAGCTTCAACAATGATCACAACTTAATCAACAACATAACTAGCTTCTACTAGGGTTTGATGTACACCCTAGATTTATCATTTACATAATATCAGTAATCACTATATAGATTCATAGATTCCAGATTGTCATATCACACATACTATAGAATTTAACTACTACTAGGGTTTAGCTGCAAAACCCTAGATTTCCCAAACAACCTCATCCTAGAATATCAAACTTTGACTAGGGCTTGTTTCCAAACCCTAGGAATTATGACCATTAATAATTAGGTCAAGCACATATCTAGGAATTCATTATCAGGCATAAGCACATCATATGTCGGATAATACATTAGACACATACCAACCTAGACCAAGATAGGGATTCAACCAATGGACATATAGCTAGGGTTTCATTCCTAGGACGTTACATAGAAGGGGTTTTGCTTATATAACCAACCAAACCCTAGGGATTTAGGGTTTCATAACATAGAAAAATGACCCTACTATACCAACACTTCAAAAGACCTGGGATTTCAGAAGACACCATTCAACCTAACAAGTTAGGGTTTTCATGATCACACCAAAACCCCAAACGTGACATCATCATTAAAACTTCAAATAACATTTCCCAATAACCCTAAGTAGGTTAGGGTTTCATACATTATCATTAGCATACCCTTAAGTTAGGGTTTTCTAGAGAACCTGTCTAGGGTTCTATAAGAGCAATCAAGAATGTAAGGAGGGTAGATTTATCAAATGATGAATCAACCTAAACAAAAATCTCTATGATTCAAGACAGCTGGGCTTAACGATGTTAGTAATGTAATGAAAGCTTCAAAAAATAAGATGAACGTACTTTTAAAAGAATCTTGTAAGGTGTATAGTCTAAGACATACCTGGAGATGTTCGCTGGAAAACCTTTTAAGGGTTCCTTGAAGTGTTCTCTCTGTATTAAGTCATCATATTTTATACCTGTAGTACACACTTATAAGAAAAACATGTGATACAAATAACATGATTTAATTTCTCAAGTTAGATCTTCTACATAATCATGGAGGATGGAATCCTATGATATCAAAGATCAAGTTATTCATTCTTTTAATCAACATTAGGACTTTTGTTTGAAATCCTAGATTACATGTAAACCCTAGAAGATAAGGATGTATGTTATCTAGGGATTACAATATTTATCCTAGTCTAGTTATAAACAAGGATCATATGAACCATTTAAGATTAGATAGTTTTAAATTTTAAAATCTTATGAACATACATACCTTGAGTTTTCATGCCTTTGATTTGTGACAATACTTACTTTATTTCCTAGAGATGGTACCTTGTACTTGAGCTTGTACAAGATTTGTATTTTCTTCTTCAGTTCTTAGTCCTTCTTGCAATAAAAGATAACTCAAATTATTTGTAAGTCTCCACAGGTAGCAATAGTGAGTTCCCTTTCTTCAATGAGTTGAATGTACTTCTTTACTACTTTGACCTTATCATTGCTTCAACACTTAGTGCTTCAACTATAAAGAATTCACCGAGCCCAAAATATCCTTTATGACTGTGACAATGATTAACACCAAACTCCACACTGAAAATTCTTCATAAGATCATTTTTGAAATTGATTCGAGCTTGTTTCATTGTGGTAGATCGAAATCCCGTCACTGTGAAATCCGAATTTTCTTATGATATTATGTATCAAAATTACACCTTTACTTGCTTCTTTCACAAGTTCTTTACTTTGAAACAAATCCGAATTTTACTTGTTGCTTGTGACTTATGTTACTGTCTTGTAGAGCGGAGTTATATCCTTGAACTTGTAGCCTTCCTTCTACAAACCCATTCTGAAATGATCTGAATTATCTTACTCCTTCATTGTCATATCTAAAATGTATACTGATATTTGCATTCGAGCGAAGACCTTCTTGATCTTTAATACAAATGAAAACATAACTTTCCATTGAGAATACTTTAAATATGTATAAGTGGTCTTCAAACTGCCTTTGATCATGACCTTAACTCTGATACCATGTTGAGAAATCCAAAGTGGGAAGTTAAATGATTTCTCTTATTTTGACATTAATTTGTGATGTTTTTCATTATTATTATTTGTTCTTTCGAATTATTTTTTCTTATCATCAAGACTAATGCCAAGCAATAAGTAGAAAAGAACTCAAGATATAGGCACATTTCTAGGCAAAAACCCCACTCTAGGGGAAAACCCAATCAAAATTATTCCTTTAGTAGATTTAATATGAGACGACCAAGAACTTTACAACTTAGACTTAAGACTACCTCCATCACATCATCCTTGTTTATTCTTCCTTCCACTGTTTGCATACCGAGATCCATGTTACTATGTTAGCACTAAATTCTTGTCACTGTGTTAGCATCAAATACTTTCCGTTGAGTTTTCATTGAGACATCATCACTACAATACCAACGAGACCTTATCACTGTAATGGAACCAAGATTGTATCATTATAATAACACTGAGACCTCATCACAGTAATAACACTGAGACTTCATTTCTGTGGTGGCACTGAGGCCTTCTCATTATGATGACACCAAAACCTTCTCACTGTGGTGGCACTAAACCCTTATCATTGTAGTTACACCAAGACAGTGGTTGCACCGAGACTGTGTTATTGTGGTAGCACCAAAATTATGCTGCACTGAACATCAATTCGCAATTACGAAACTAATCCAAAATTAACATACTATGATTACACCTAGAGTACACCTGTGATATCCGAACTTATTTCAAAGATGATCTGAGCTTCTTACCTGTGTTCCACCGAACCTTGCTTTTGAAATTTATTCGAGCTATGTAACTGAACTGTGGAGTGAGGTATACCCTCCTATTTATAGTTGTTCCCTATAGTAAATAAGACGAAATGTTTTTTTGAAGAGATGTGTCCCTATATGCTGAGGCTGACTTGAGTTTAGTTAAATGTAGTTGACTTGATGATGATCTATTTGAAGCTGACAATAACAAGACTTGATGGAGGAGCATTGATCAATAAAAAAAATTACTTTGACACAAATAAATAATCCTAAAGCCTACAATGGAGGCTTGACCTATGATAATATAATAATTTAATTATTATTAATTAATTTAATTAATTTAATATATTTATTTATTTATTTTTTTAAATTTTAACTAGAAAGAGTAGTATATTTATAGATAAATCGCGCCCATTCGCGTCCAAAATCAGGATTTTACATGAAAATTTTGAGCCTGCTAAGGGATTTTGAAAATTAATTTGTTCCCCATCCCTTCCCAGAGAATTTTTCCCCAAAAATCCAAAACAAATTCCCATAACTGGTAGCATGTGGCTATAAATTCTACAATACTGATGTAATAAATATTTACACGTGAAGTTCGCCATTAAAAAGCATGTTTAAACTAAGAGAGAAAACATATTACTGCTCCATTAGTGTTGGACTGTTAAGATCGAGTCTAATATATTCTTCATTATTCCTCAGGTTGTTCTCTTCCATTTTGAGCTTTAGTTGCTCAATTTGTTGTCTCAATGCGTCTAGCTCATCCTCTAGTTGCCGGATGCACTCCTTTTCAATTTTCTACTCCTGCATTTCTAGCACCTCCTTCTATTGTTGTTGGATGCACATCTACATAATTTCCAGACCCTCCATGAATTCCATATGCTCTTGCACACAACCATTACAAATATTCTTGTTTCTTCCACCCTCTTGAGCTCTGCCCTCCGTCGACCCCCCCGTCCGAGGCCGACGTCGGCCCCAGAAACTAGATAGCGAGCCCTCCTCCACTGAGTTGCTCTGCACACTCATTTTCACCACCGGGGAGCTACCAAAGTGACCAATCTCCAAGGTGTCGCAAACCCCCACTCAAGATTGTTCCATGGAATCAACCTAAGGCCACTATCCTGTTTCACAACAAAAATTCGACCCTTATCGACACCCAACTTCCTCCCACGACTGCACACACCACTGGTTACCACCCTTGTGACCAACACCTTGATCAAAATCCTATAGAAGTTACTCAATGACCCCAGTCCAAACCACTGGGCCTTCGTAGAGACCACCTGAGCATATACTGACAAAAAAAAATGATAGAAGATCAAACCGTTACCCAATTTATAGAAGATGTAGGTCTGAACTCTGATGAGGACAGGAAATTGGTACTCATGATTCTGAGATCCCAATGCTCCACCATTAATTCCCATATTCTTTCTTCGTCCTTCATCCTTACCCATGCCTTCCTCCCACGCATGATCTGAGCAACTTGGATCAGAGGGATTATATGCTTCTCACTCTCCCCCATTTTCTTACTTCCTCATGTGCTGGAACACTGACCACTGCAACTATTTCTATGCTTTGAGCACTAGGCTCTCATGCTTTGAGAGATCCTGGTACCAAGTGCAGGACATGTAGGTTTTAACCCTGTACAAAAATTACCTGCATACAAATTCTAAAAATAGAAAATAAACAATGGCGAGAACATAAAACATAAAACAAATATACACAGAGATTTTCCCTTGGATCCCAAAACTGGGACTACGAGATTTATTTTTCATTATGTTCATTTCAATGTTACAATACATATATATACATGTCGAAGAATCAATAAACCCTAATCCATTAACCCTAGGTTAGAACATAACCATAGTTCCCTTGACCGTATCTATAAAATACCATGGACAGAAAACCATCAAGCCCAAAACCATGTGTGAAATCCATGCACAAAACCACAGGTAGTTCCACCCACCTAATATAGGGTGCAATTCTTTTCCCAATGCACTACCTTGGACCCCATGCAAGGGGGCTACCAACCCCTCCATAACCCCCGTCAGGGGGGCAACCGCCCTTACCTATGACCCCCGAGTTCAATGCACAAGGGGGATTATCACCCCCCGCGTGTGGGGTAGTTGTGGAATGAATACAACAAAACCCATCATTCTCCCACTTGTTGTTTTCTTTCCATAGGGGAGCTTAGTCATTGATTCAACCCTGCACTACCAATTGTTTCTCTACACCAAGAGAACTTGTCAGTGCTCATAGACTTTGTCAATGCATCTGCAGTATTCTTCAAAGTGTCCACCTTTACCAGCAACACCTTTTTGTCCTTAACCACATCCCTCACAAAGTTATATTGAACATCAATGTGCTTTGTATTTGAATGATAAGTAGGGTCCTTTGCTAAGAAAATTGCACTTTGGTTGTCACAGTCTATCCTTATATCTCATTGTACTAACCCCATACTTGAGCACAATCTCTACAACCAAACTACTTCCTTGCTTGCATCAGTGGATGCCATGTATTCTGCCTCTGTAGTTGAAAGTGCCACTGCATATTGTCTCTTACTCATCCAACTAACTACACCTCCAAATAGGTTAAAAACATACCCACTTGTAGATCTTCTCTGATCCAGATCTCCAACCCAATCTACATCAACAAAGCCATGGATGTCCAAAAAGCTGTCCAATCCTGGTCTTCCTTGGTAGCACAAACCATAATCACTAGTGCCACACAAATACCTGAAAACTCGCTTCACTATTGTCCAATGCTCCTTCCCTGGTTTTGACATAAACCTGCTCAATACTCCCACTGCATGTGCAATGTTTGTTCTAGTACAGACCATTGCATACATTAGGCTACCGTTTGCATTTGCATATGGAACATGGGACATGTCCTCTTCCTCTTCTTGTGTCTTGGGACACTATTCAACAGATAACTTTACACCTACAGGAATAGGAACCTTCACTGGTTTACTATCCTGCATATTAAACCTCTGGAGTATTGTCTCGACATACTTGCTCTGGTTTAACCAAAGCTTCCTCTTTACCTGATCTCATTTAATTTCCATGCCCAAAATATAGTTTGCAAAACCAAAGTTTTTCATGTTGAATTTGGAGGACAATTGGGTTTTCAAATCCTGGATAATTTCTTTGTCATTTCCAACCAACAACATATCATCCATGTTGTACCTCTGAGATAGTAGTAGGTTAGCTACCAATGCCAGAGCATCTAAAATAATTGTTTTTGGGTTTTTGGTTTTAGTTTTGGAAGACCAATGAATGAAGGCAAATGTGGAATTGAAGTAATTAATCCTTTGGGTTATATTAATATCTCAACACAAGGCTGCTATAAAGCTTTACACAGTGATATAGATCAAATAGTGGTGAGAAAAGGACATAAAATAATATGATTATCACAGTTTCCAGACTGTAAAACATAACCATCATAAGTTGGAAAACCTTCTAAACTACGTTCCAAAGGTTCAAGGCAGTATACTTAAGCTTACACAAGATGCTGATGATTTACTGATTAGAGGGGATTAGCTAAACAGACAGTTCATTAATCCATTCTCTTAATAGATGATCACTTTAGAAGCTTATAGGAATAAATTGAGACACAATTCTTCCTACCTAGATATCTCTATGTCATAAGCATATGAAGAAAAACATAATGATTGATAACTGGAAAAACTTACAGGATAACACAAACCGTGTAAAACTAGATTTAGAATCCTCTGCTTTGTATTAAGGTTCCAGAAAGACTGAGTACATCAAGTGTCCAGAAAAGCTTCTTTCAAAGGTGGCTTCCAGGTTCAAAGTAGAATTAACAGTCAAGACTTAACAAGCAATGAACAATGAATCTTGAACTTTGAACCCATAACATCTTGAGAAGAGGGTTATTTATACAATAATAAAACTAAGAAATATCCTAAAACTGATTAAGATTTATTCTAGGAAACGAAAAGATCTCCATGCAAGAAGATAGGGGCAGCTATTGAACTGCTTCTTGTTGTCCCTTTTATTCAGGTTGTGTTGGCTTTGTTGTTTTATATTTTGCCCTTTAAGTTGCTAAATTGTTTGTATCCTTTACGCTGGTTGATTGCCTTCATTGATCTTTCAGCTGATGCTCTTTAAAATTTGTTTGTATTCTTTAACCCAGTTGAATAACCTTTACTATTTCTTTTTACCTTTACAGTGCTTTTCAAGTTTTTATTGTGTTTTTCAACAATAAATCCTTTTAGATTTTATGTTACAGGGTAAAGTGAATTGATGTGATCTTCATATTTGTCTTCTCACTATATACAGGCTTTTTCTTTGTAAGCCTGGAACAAAAGTCTTTACGTGCAAAACACAGACTGTTAAGAAAAACAAGGGTGACAGAAGGTCTTTAATGATTTTATAGAGGTTGAAAGGCTATTGGAAGGAGTCCAGAGCATATCGAAAGGTGAAACAATGGTTTAATTGGTGACAGAGGCTTTATGGAGGGTTTACTATGAAAACAGGTGAAAACAGAGCAAAATGATGATTTTGGCATTTAAACGGAAAACCAATGTTTCATTTGAATTATGGCGCAAAATGAACAGTGGCCGTTTTGTCATTATGCGGGAGGCGGTTTTGGTTTTCATCGCACTGCTTATAAGGCGTGGGCAGTTTTGGGAAGGGGTCACCCGATATGATTTAAAGCCTGACACATAACAATGGAGGATAGTGGAATACCGCTTTTCGAGTGGGTAATGCCCGTACAAAAAGTCAACCTGAAATTTGCCGAGGGCCATTGGATTTGGATGTATGTAATCAGACGGTGGTAGAGCGAAGGAGTACGGATGGGCCAAATGATTAATTATGGCGGTATGGGCTTTATTATGTGTTAAAAATGTGATTAGTGGGGTTAAATGGAGGTTAAGCTTAATTCTTCGTTAAAATCATAAAAATGATTTAACAAAGAAAACCTTCGCAAAACACATATGGCGGGCTTGAAATTTTATTAACTTGGGTGGATAATAATATCGGGTTTGGGCTAATTGCATATCGCAATCGCATTTTAGCAGAGGAAGGCCCATCGGAAAGGAATGCGATAAGGGCCGGACGTGATATGGAAATAAAACATGTATGATATGTGATCGGATCTGGGTCCCAATCGCATCAGAGATCACAATGGTAGAGGGTAGTGCTATTAGCCGGGACTTGCGATGGATGCAGATGCGATATGAATATGGATTATAATATAATATGTAGTATACCTAGGGGGGATAATATGGGGTATAGAGGGAGGTACCCAAGGGAATAATGTAATAATGGGATGAACGATAGTAATAAATAAGGTGGTTAACCCATATCCTGTAAGGGACCACAAGTAGTTAGCAATAATGTAATAAGCCCATGGTATTAGATAGATGGTATTGAGGGAACCATGGTAATGACCCATGGTATCGTATGTATGAGGCCTATATAGAGGCTAGAGACTCCCCATTGAGAGATGTCAAGGAATATTGTATGAACATGCATATGGCTTGTGGAGTGCTCTCCTTCCTTTAGGAGTGAATGTATGGTGTTGCCTTACCTCAAGGGTTTTGATCCATAGAGAAGCATTTCCATCTATTCAAATCTTGTTATTTCTGGGTTTATTTGCATTGTCTTATATTTTCATAGCAGATCCATAAAAAGTGGTATTGGAGCTATAACAAGTGGTAGCAGAGCTATAACAAGTGGTATTAGAGCACTTTCTTGGGCAAAAGTGGAGAATTTTTTATTTTTTTTTTTGCAGGAACTTTTTGGGGCAGCGAGTTTACAGATCAGATCTGTACGTTTTGGGGTAAAATCATCAAAATCTAATTGTAGATCAGGATTCTTTGTGAAAAAATACCCAAGTTCAAAAAACAAAATTGGCCAAATCGGAGTCTGGATGAAGGAGATACCGTTCATTTAAAAATCAATGGTGTTGCAGACATTTTTGGGGCAGCGAATTCGCAGATCAGATCTATATGGTTTGGGGAAAATTTTCCAAAATCTAATTGTAGATCTAGGTTGTTGATGACAAAATACCCAATTTAAAAAAAAAAAACGGTTGAATCAGAGTCCGAATGAAGGAGATCTTGCTGATTTTAAAATCAGTGATGTTGCAGATATTTTTTGGGTGTCGAGTTTGTGGAGCAGATTTGTATGTTCTTGTGAAAAATCTGCAAAATATAATTGTAGATATAGATTTCTTGTGAAAAAATACCCAAATTCATAAAAAAAAATAGTCGAATCGGAGTCCAGATGAGGGAGATATCGTTGACTTAAAATCAGCTCTTTAGAATTTTTGGTGATGGCGGGAGAGTTGTAGCGCGGATCTGAAATTCCAGTGCCTAGATCGAGATTTCTACCACATGAGAAGATGCATAATGGTTGTTCCATTTCCAAAAACAGGTCATAATAGAGATTCTAAGCAATATTGATGGAATTGTGGCCATTTCAAATTTTCACCAAGTAAGTGAATTTTTTTCAAAACACTCTTCATGGTGGACCTTAATTGTATAGGGAAAGATGATAGCCCTACTATTGAACAATTCATACAAAGACAAAAGTTCACATATGGGACACTTTGGAAGGTTTCAATGGGGCTTAGTATGAAAGATGAGGCTACCATATGGTTGTTCTCACTTGACCGCCAGCAGTGGTCCGAACTTTCAGATGAAGAATTTGAAAGAGTCCTTTTAGACAAATTGTCTCATACTAGAAAATAGGAGAATGAGACATGTAAGTGGTTATTTTCCACTGGTATATCCTTATTGTAAGTTCATGGATTCATTCAGAAGGAGAAGATCATTGTGTCCATAAATCCTAGTTGTAAGCAAAATCTCATAAATGTCAATTTGGGAAAAAAATTACAATTGCCAGCAAAACAAATGGAGCACACACAGGTTAATAATGAGGAGGTGCAAGTTTATAAAGATTTGAATATTTCTTTGGATAAGTATGTATTTCATTCTGATTTTTATGTTTCAGATATGGCTAATTTGGATGTTTTTTTAGGATACCCTTGGATGGAATCAGTGGGTACTATCAATATTAATGTGCAGAACAAATTCCTGAAGCTCTGGTATAAAAAGAAGAAAAGTACATTACAAGATATTTCCATCACTAAACAGGTAGATTCTAGTGAGGCTGAAGCAGAAGGTGTTCTAGAGACTGACATATCATATGATGAGCTATTGAGGGTTGACAATCAAACACAGACATCAAACTAGATACTCGAAAATTAGATAAGCTCCAAGGAGGTTGAAGCAGAAAATGTTACAGGTACAGATACATCAGATGCAGACCTAGTGGTTGAAGTAATATTGGAAGATAAGAAACAAAAGCAGGCACCACAACATGTACTAGATACCAATCAGGCTCCATCAGGTGGTGAATTAAAAAAAGATACACTGTTGGTTAAAACCTCAGCATATCACCACCCACATCACCCCACAAGAAAAAAACCAACAAGATGGCAATGAATTGGCCATAAGGACAACAACCCCCACATGGCATATATAGAGGGGCGATGATCCACCAACTACACACCAACACAGAAGAGTTGCCAGGGTCAACTTCCATCTCAAGCGAGCGAGGCACCAACTATATCGAGAGTTCACCTTTCTCTAGGGTGGCTAGATTCATGCGCATGGTACCAGTGGACTACTCTTTTGAGTAGATCTTATTATTTGTGTTCTTCCCATGTTTCTGGGATGAAACATGTTAAGGGGGTGGAATGTAGTATACCTAAGGAGGATAATATGGGGTACAAAGGGAGGTACCCAAGGGAATAATGTAATAAGGGGATGGGCCATAGTAATAAATAAGGTGGTTAACCCGTATCATGTAAGGGACCACAAGTAGTTAGCAATAATGTAATAAGCCCATGGTATTAGATAGATGGTATTGAGGGAACCATGGCAATGATCCATGGTATTGTATGTATGAGGCCTATATAGAGGCTAGAGACTCCCCATTGAGAGAAGTCAAGGAATATTGTATGAACAAGCGTATGGCTTGTGGAGTGCTCTCCTTCTTTCAGGTGTGAAAGTATGTTGTTTCCCTACCTCAAGGGTTTTGATCAATAGAGAAGCATTTCTATCTATTCAAATCTTGTTATTTCTAGGTTTATTTGCATTGTCTTATATTTTCATATCAGATCCATAACAATAGCTGCCACACGGGGATGATAGTCTACTGATTCGCCATCCTTAGCTAAATTGGAGACCACTGTAGTGCGGGTCTCTCCATCTGTTCCAAAGTCTGCTTCAGTAGGACGTTCACATCTAATCCCAGGTCCAAGATAACCTGATCCATCTCATAATCTCCTATCTGCCAGTCAGTCTCATCTCCCATCCCATCCTTGTTTTATGCTTACCAATATTTCGTACTATGCACGGATCACTCGAGGTGTTTTCGGCACATTTATTTATAAGTTCCTGTAGCCCCTTTACAGCCTTGCTATCGCACAACAAATTCATATAGGTCTCTCGGAAGGTTGTAAGCATAGAAGGGTCCATCTCCTAATCAAGCTTATCCTTGCTTCCTGAGGTGGAGGCCTCAGCAAAGATCTTCTTTGCTTCCATGAATGTTTGACGTGTGCACTCTGTTATCACTCAGGTTGTCCCTAGGCTCCTAATAGGGATACGGCCGAGGTAACCACAAACCAATCTTCTGATTGCAGGTTCTAGCCCACCTGCAATCGGAGAGGGCTGTCTCCTTTAGATTCAACCTTAGTTGATGATTTTAGGCTAGCTTTCTGACTTCAAGGGAATGTTGAGTGTGATTGGAAAGAAGGTAGGATTCTCAAACAAGTAGGCACAGTAAGGTGTTATAAGTTTCGAACCATTGGGCATGGAGTCACAAATTGAGGCATGCGAGCGTTTTCTTGGTCACAAGGGGATACGGAGCGGGATAGCCACAAAGGATACAATACTCGGTCTGCTGAAAGTACGGAATGAACATCAGGGATGAAAGGCAAAAGAGAATCATTTCATCATGCTGACAAAGAGGAGAAGTGGATGAGTGGGATCTCGGAGCAGTTAAGAATTCCTAAGACATGCACTCATATGTGAAAGAAAGAGGGTAAACCAGATCATTTAAGAATACAAGCTCATAACTGTTTCTGAAGAAAACATTGAAAAATGCAGAAATTGAACTTAAGGTGTAATGAAACAAATCTTAAGCTATTATTTTTTCCTACAATTTAGAAAGGCGGAAAGGTGATAAAAACATAAAATAAACAGGGAAGAAAAACACTTATTAGATCATGCAGAGACACAGGAATTCCTTGATCATTCCTTGGCCATGAGAAAACAGGAAGTTGTTTCGCAATCCATGCTTTCAGCAATCTTTGACTATGGAAAAATATGACAGTTACAGTGCGAGTCTTTGCTCAGAGAAAATGCTGGAAAGAATACTAACCAACAACTACTACCAACCAACCAACCCTTCACAATATCGCTCAGGGTGGTATTTATAAACAAAATATCGGAAAGACATCATTACAAGTGACCTTGACAGGTCTTCTTAGAACTCTTCAAAAATCTAAATGCTGCTGGAATTAAATGCAAGTAAATCTTTTTGGCTGCACGGGGTGCAGTTGGATCGGAACAGGTGACGAGGTGGCCCTTGGGGACCAGATGCGGTGCTGCTGGAGTGAATGTGCTTCGGGGCTGCAGTTCGGCTTTGTGCGAATTGAATGTGCAATAATTATGATTTGAGAGCTTCAAGTAGTTTCGCTCTCCTTCTATGAATCTGCTGGAAGATATTCAATTTTCTCTTGCTTTGGGCCACTGCTCAAGATATTCTCATACACTTTGCCACTAATTGATGGTTTCCGCCGTCGACTGATACTCTTTGACAAGCTTGATGCCTGCTGATTCGATCTGATACACTTTAAACTCTGTGACTGATCTGCTGCTGTCTTCAAACCGGATCCTTTGGCACGATTGGGCGATTTTCGGGCTCTTTTGGCACGCAGTGGGCTCGGCAATCAGAAGATTCCTCTAAATGGCCTATTTCCCATAGCGATGCGCGAATAGCGCTTCGCGCTATTCGCGCATCGGAAACTGCCTCCGTTTCTTGATCTGGAGCTCCGAAGTGCGATTTTTCTTCCTACGCGAAGCTTTTTCGGCTTTTATGGCTGCTGACATAAGCATGGCGTCGGCTGTACGGTGGATGACGTCAGCTATGGGTCCCTGGTACAGAGCGACGTGGTGAGATACTGGATGTACTGTGGTGAAGAGACTCTGATGCGATATCGCGATATCGCGTCGGCGGGGAACGAGGGGGATCATTGGGTTGGGCATTTGGCGCTTGCGACTGCCGATATGTGATATCGCGATATCGCATCGGCGGATATGGAGAGGTGAATGAAATGGACACTCGGCATTTGTGATCGACGATCGCCGATTTCGCAATATCGCATCGGCGGGGACGGATGGGCGATGTTTTGCATGACTATGAGAGTGTGAGGTTGCGATGCGAAAACAGCTTTTGAGGAGGAAAAAGCAAGTAAGTGGCTGTGAAGGTCATATAAGGTTTCGGAATGGGTCTGATTACCTCGGGGGACTTTATACTTTGGAAGGAGTCCATAGTATCTGGGAGGTGGTTTTTGGAGGTCGGGGTTCTTGCTTAGTCTCTGATAAACTGAACAATTCCTGGGCGTTGTTATGGTTATTTTTCAACCAGGGGGAGGGATATTACATAGGGGGGATTTTACTTAATATTAATAAGGGGATGGGAAGAATAGGGAGCTAAATAATAATGTTAGTGGTTAATATGGAGATGGTAAGAAAGCGCTAAGTTCGGGAGAGCTTAGG
>APFE031615935.1:0-41327 GCA_000404065.3 Pinus taeda
AACTAGCATTTGCACCTGATGTTGCAAAGGAAACGTTGTAAGGCATAGAGTGTGGAAGAATAGGGACATGTGAATGGGCATTGTTGAAAGCAAGGGTGGATGATAATGAGTTGCAATTGAAATTGTTAGTTATGTGTATGCTAAATATAGATATTTTGTAAATAATAGTGTGTAGAAGAATAGTGACATGTGAGTGGACATTGTTGAAAGCAAGGGTGGATGATATTGAGTTACACTTGAAACTATTAGTTATGTGTGTTTGGAATATGGAGAAGTAATAGTAGTGTGTGGAAGAATAGAAACATGTGAATGGACATTCTTGAAAGTAAGGGTGGATGGTAATGAGTTATAGTTAATGTCATATAGAGGTTATCCATTATTCATGTAGCAGTTGTTGTTTATGTGAACATGTTTTTTTGTATTTGGAGATTTTGTTTTTCCATATGGTACATATTTAAGAATGAATTGTCACTTTTAAAGAGGGCACACAAGGTTGCTAGCTGTCACAAAATATTCCACTGACTATGAATATGATTTTATTTGTTGTATAATTCGATTTACCATCGTGTGAGTAAAAATTAAATGTCCTTTTCCTACTACGTGGTTCTGTCAACTAGGGGTTTCCAAAAATACAAGTGAATGCCATCAAACTCCTCACTGAAATCAAACTCTTGGTGAAATTTTCATAAATATAGGGATGCACAAATTCCTTAATTTGCCAAAACTCTATTAAAGTGACATTTTTCACTACTAACTTCATATGATATGTCATGAACTTTCTTTTGGATAAAATCTTGAATGTGTTTTTAATATCCCAATTCATGTTCTGTAATGCTCACTTTTAAAGGCTTGAAATGCAAATTATTGTTCAAGCCACAACTTTATAAGGGACATATGCACAGAACATGCTTAGGACAACCAATGCAAATTATATCTGCATTATTTAGCAAATCCTTCTTAGCAAAAACACTTGTGACAACTATCAAATTGCCAATTTGTCTATCTTCAACTAAACCCCTCTGACAATACTGAGATTTCCCAAGAAAGAGAAACTAGCATGAAATAACAAGTTGAAATATCATCGAAAATATATACCTCTGATTGTATATGATGGCTGAAATGTATCATAAAGATACACTTTTGTCAAAGATAATTAAAAATAATGCTACAAAGTAGCAACCACAAGCTTAACTGACAACCTCTGCCCACTCGTTTCCATTCAAAACCCATGGCAGCAAGGCCTAAAGTGCCTACCAATAACAAAATTGCTTCGATGAAATAAGTTGAAAAAGACCCCATCCAAGAACATACGATATGAATACTATCTTCCCCTTCCTGTCACAGACCAAAAAATGCCACATATCATATACAGTAAATGTAAATGTGTCAACTAAGAGACCCAATTACCCAATATTATAGATCAAGTCCTAACACAACTCCAAAAAAAGGCCACATATCATATACAGTAAATGTAAATGTGTCAGCTGAGAGACCTAATTACCCAGTATTACAGATGAAGTCCTAACACAACTCCATTGTTCTACGAGCTGGGTAGAATGGGAATGGTCACTGCACCAAACCCTTTTTCTTGAGTACAATATATCCATTATAGTAAGTTTTATATTAAATTTAAAACATGTTAATTAAATTTTAATATGAAATTTTGATGGTTATGAAGATGAATCATTAATAATATGATTCCTTTCGAAAATATTGTTTATAATTTTGTTAATATAAAAATGAAAAATTAATATAATAAATTGAATTAAACTGTTTTATTATTATTATTTTAATTTAATGTTTCGTTATGCATACTAAATCTTTTTTCATATAAAACTAAATTTTAAATGTTTACTCATTTACAAATACTACAATACATACCCCTTTTTCGGATTGATGTTTATGAGTAGTAGGCCAAAACTTGCCAAATGCTTCAATTTCTTTTCCAAAATTTCAAAGATTCCTATTTGAAAACCCTTGATATATTAGTGTTTGATCCGAACAGGTTTCGAACATACTGGTTGTTGGGTTATAGAGATTTCTGTAAATTGCTACCAAGCAAGGAAGAAGTCAAAAGCGGATTGGTATTAAAACCATGACCGCAGCTCAAGGACTTGTGTTCTTGTCCCCAAATAAGACACTGCAACTGACATATGAGCGTGAGTTTTATGAGGTACTCATAGCAAAAGCCCAGCTCTCCACCAGAGCAGACAAAGGGGGCATACCCTCATCTACAGATATTGTAAAGAAAATGTAGCCACATTTTGAATATTTCTATAGGGGCTTAGAGCATACTATATTGCAGGTTGTAAAGACTCCACATTCAAAACAAAATGGAAAGATAAGATGAGAAAAATATTGGATCATAAAGCAATAGAGAGTATAGTGGAAGCATGGGATCCTTATAGTTATTGTTGGTCCTCCTTAATCCTTGCTAGGATTGGTGGCTTAGGTAAGAAGAGTGATTTTCTAGGTATCATTTTCATTTTGTTGCTCCTATGAGGCTTCTTAGATTCAGAATTTGAAGGGACCCAACATGGGAAAAGTGTTGTTTGGTGGCTTGGGCCTGTAACACATGAACTGGTACTTAGCCCCAGACAACTCGAGAGTGTACAAATTTCGAAGGACAAAGGATAAAAAGGAGTTACTATTAGAATTTAAAATACACTCTTAACAAACTCTACCTGGGATTTCTTGAAAATTTTAATTTACCAGGCTCTGCATTTCATCAAAAGATAAGAGCCTTAGTGTAAAAGAAGGATTGAAACTAAAAAGTAATGAACTGTTATCATTTTTTTCCATTCTACTAGAGTCACAAAACATGTATGTACTAGTTCACTCTAAATGATGCATGATTTATTGCAGAGATGGTAAAAAACTCAATGCTCATTTCTTTTGATCTCACCGGAAATTCACATTTTGAAATATTCTAAATCTATTAAAATAGTAACAATAGTACAAAATTATATCCTATTTTCCAGTGATCAAGAGCTTTACGGCCCTAAAAGCTTTATTATGAGTAAAAGCTTCTGATTTCATTGTCTTCTAATAGTTTTGTGTGAACGAACTCCAACTTTCTTGCACCATTCCGACTTGAAGTAAATGCACAGGTGGTATATGGTAGGTAGACAGAGTAAACCTGCAACGGTTTTGGAGAAATCTGTAGAGCTTGTCAATCAGCAATCCTTCAAAAGGACCAGTGCTCTTATTAGTCTTCAATGTGATTTTTCCTAGAACATACACAACCCTTGTATTCTTTGCCAATTCAAGCTACTGCAATTCCTCATCTACAGAGTAGTTACTTTCTGCCACTGTATTTCTGCTTGCATAACTTCTGTCATGTGAGGAGGAATGAGTTCCTCTGAGCTTGAGATAGTCTTTTATGCTTTCAACAACCTGGTTGATAAATTCAGATCCTTCAATGTTTGGGGCATCTTTGTAACCATATTGGGCTACGCATTTATATACACCCTTTGGCTCTAGTTTTCCAACTATAAATCTCTCCGAAAAAAGCATTGTCTTGACTGGATCATTCTTATGATGACAATGACAAGAACTTCATGCAGAGACCCCACATTCTTTTCATAATGTTCAATAATCGGTGGTAAGCCAGAAATAAGGTCACTGCAGAAGAAACAAGTTCCTGGTACATGTGAATTCACTCGGGTAACCAATCCATTCAAAACTTCTATGCTAAGTTTTCTTCATGCTAAATATTTATACGTTTTCTGCCTTCCATAGTTCCAAGAGAACATTATGGTCAAAAAATTAGGAAGGGACACTAACCTCCCTGTGGAAACTTATTCAATATAGATGATAGATAAACGCCTTCAAAGATAGCAAAAAAATAGAGTGAAGGGTAGTAGAAGCAAAACATGTATGTTAGAAACCACAAGCATGACCAAGGTTACTATGCACGTCGTAATGAACATAACCCCAACAACTGCAACCCCTGCACCACCAAATACCTAAAATTATCCTTGGAAACTCAAAAGAATCCATAAAAACTACCAAATTCTATTGTCATATATAAATTTGGATATTCTTACCATGTGCATTACCAATTTGTGTTCCATCCCAGAATCCGATGATAATTGTAATGTAGATAACCATGAGAACATAGTTAAATTCAGGTGAATAGATTTTACCCTCGTAATTTTGGGAGGTATGCACAATCTTCACTCGAGGGAAGTAGCTAAGAGCCATGGACTATTTTATGATTGAGAATGTTGTTGTAATCAATGCTTTACTGGCTACAATGGCTGCTAAAGTGGCAACAATGAACGTTGACCAATACACAGGCTGTGGTATTTCTTTGTAAAATGTAGAGCCTATGTCCCCTGGGTTTTTTTATCAAATAAGCCGCTTGTCTCGTATGTGTGTTAAGTAGAGATGGGTAAACCAACACACAGAAAGCAAGCTTCAACAAAAAACCCAAATTTCTCATTATGTTACTAAAACTTAAGGAGGATGAAGCACACAGGTATGATGAAATACTAATAATTCTGTCCTTGACATATAGCTTGGACCTAGATTGATTTCCTGTTGAAAAGGCCCAAGTCTGCAAACATGGCCTCTGCACCTGGATCCAGTGAAAACAAAGAACTAATGTTAGTGTTTCTATTTGTATAGCTTTAGCATAAATAATTGGGATGAAGTTATGAATTGTGTTTGAGAAAATCATTGGTATGGATTTATCAATTGAGTTAGAAAATAGTTCCAAGTATACTATATGATAAAATGAGACACATATCATCAATCAATACCTGTTATACATAAGACTACACCTCCAAGCATCACCCATCCTTATTAGTGATATTCATGAAAGTAATAGTATATATAATATGGGTTGAATGCCTTGAATTCTCCAGGATAATATTTCATAATATTATACTATCCTATCATGATGTTGGTCACGAACCAGGCAATCATTTGGGTGAGAACATGAAGCTAACTTTACTTGTACCGAGTTTTTGAAAAAGGAACAGTAGTAACATGATAAAAAATGACACGAGTACAACAACGCCTGCATGAGTTAACATACGAAAACATAAACTATGTCAGGAAGTGGGATGCCATAATTCACATTATACACACAGATGATATCATGTTTATGATAGGGAGCTACATCCCTCCTTCAAATAAACTAACCCATACTGAAAAACTTGATTACATCCAAATGTACTCATGGAAACCAAGCTAATAGTGTCTACTTCACATTCTTGTATCATCTTACCTTGGCTCATGTTATTGTTCCTTGACTGAATTCCTTGCATAGCTGACAACACTGCAGGATTAAAAAAGGCATCATAATTTGGAACAAAATCAACATGTGTGATGGATCATTGTAATTTTAATTAAAAATTCTATCAATTTTATTAAAATACCTCAAACATGTTTTATAATTTTAATTAAAAATTCTATTAATTTTATTAAAATACTTCAATTCTGTCTGTGATTCATTATCAGTAAAACTACCGTGAAGGTTTGTGAGTTTTTGAAAGCCAAAAATAGGCACCATTGAATTTTATTTGGACCACGATTAGTTACAATGAACAATTATTTGTGCAATGATTTTTATGGTAGGGTTTTGCAGTATGTTGACAGTAAGAATATATTTAATTTGTATCTTAGGGTTTTCCAGTATGTTGAAAACAAGAATATATTTAACACCACTATGCATGCAACAATTCTTATGTTACGATCTCTGAAATCATTAAATGTTTGATACTATTAGCTGTCATCTTTGCAACAATTGAGAAATGGGCGTCATGATGATAGGTACTTTTTTAATAAGTATTTGTGATAAATATAATTATTTTTTTCCTGAAACCATGTATCAGTCATCTAGAAATTTAAATTTAGAAAATCTGATATACAACTTAATGTATTATATTATTCTTTTTTGAACTTATTAATATTTCTCTACTCTCATCTATCGTAACTTTGGCAAAGACACCATTTACAAAGACACCATGGGCAGGTAAATCCATTTTCTACAAACAGCCCTGCACCATGTTTTTTGCCTTTATTACTCTATGAAACTGACACTCTCATTCAATGGGAGGACTGATGAGTATTGGAATACTAAACTGGCGCTGCCAGATGCCGAGCAGTGCAGTGGTGAAAGGTTGATGCATGATGGTGATCTCATAGCTTTAATTGAGAAGATCAAAAATATGGATGATAATAACCTCAATTCAAAAGAAACTAACATTGTAGTTCAGCTCAAGGAAACGATAAGGATCAATTGTGTCATAAAGTTTCTAGAAGAAGAAATCGGATTAAAGGAAAAAATAGAAAATAAAATTAGGTCTACAGGCTGAAAAATCAGACGGGTTCAGATAAGCAAAGAAAATTAACTGCATTCAGATAAGAAGGGAAAATTAATTTCATAACTGCATTTTGAAGCACAGTATGGTGACATATTTAAATATATCTGACGTTGAGTAAAAAAATATTTAATTGAGCCAAAAAGCTCATTCTAGAACATAGTTTGAAAGCTATATATAGGTATGTTTATGCTTGGAATTGAGATGTGTCTTTCCTATTTATTCTGCTAGCCATCGGCATTATGGCCTTTGTTTGCACCACCACAACACAAAATATTTCAATCCAAATCTTTCTTTACAAGTTACAGGAAAAAATCTTAGCAAATTTGATATTGCAAGCACTCCAATGAAATATAATAAAATCCACAAGATAAGCATAAAATCCTTCCTATGCAAGAATGCTACGCCACCTTATCTGCAGATACATGGTAAACATTTACTTTCACCGCACAGAAATTTGTGAGAAAGGGGAAAGGGGACTCTCGTTGGGCTCTGCATAATAAAATCAAGCTCAACATAAATTCTGCCACTGATTTGAGGGTAAAATTTTATATTTGATGTAATTTAAAAACAGAAGAGGGCAAGAAGATTTAATTTATTATGATTATGATAAATCAAATCCTAAACCAAGAAGCTCTCCCTCTATTAAAGTGTGATAAGGGGTGAGTCAATAATTGAACAATGAGTTTAGATACTCAGCTTTAACTATAACAAAATCGAATTTTATACATAGTGATTGCGGATTCCAAAATTTAATAGGTGTGGAGTTATCCTTTGGCTACTAAATTTGGGAAACAAATTTTCTTTAAAATGCCATTGAGTAGAATCGAATAGTACCTGTGATATTGTTTTGCTCTGCCGATGCTGCAAGATTTTCCCACGAATTTTATGAGGGTTGTTTTCCCTTATTATTGTCCGATCAAGTATTCATAGATCCCATAAAGACCCACATTGTTTAAATAAAATGGAAAGGTAGGATCTTACTGTCGGACATGGGATCAGGGGCGGGAGCCTATGCATTGGCATAAAGTGTGAAGAGATTCATTACCAAGAAGGCAACGAAGAACATCAGTAAAGTAACAAGTACAGTGAAGGCAACCATCTCTCAAAATACCAGAGATGTCGATGTCCAATACTAAGAAAATCAAGAAAGAAGATCGTAATGCCAAAAGAACACCCTCGTGGCAATCCATCCATCCCACACATTTCAATTTTTCGAGCAGGAGTGCTAAGTTTGAGGGTTTCGGCTGCTGATAATCTTGCAACTGATCCAGCTTGAAATGAGTTTCATAAGTTAGTGCTCCATCACATGAACACCCTCGTGGCAGTCTGTCCATCCCACACATTTCAATTTTTCGAGCAAGAGTGCTAAGTTTGAGGGTTTCGGCTGCTGATAATCTTGCAACTGATCCAACTTGAAATCAGTTTCATAAGTTAGTGCTCCATCACATTCTATCAAGAAACGAGTACCGCCAGTTACAACCCCCTGCGTCTAGTCTACGCAAGTTTCTAGCTAGTCACAACTGTCACATGTAAATCAACGGATGATTATAATTCAATTGTCTAACGAAAGATCGAATGGTGTACAGTGAAGACAGGCAGACAACAGGGGAGTTTGTCTCAGAGGGAAACGCCTTACGGCGTAAAAATGTCGCGTGATGCCATTAATAGTAAATGACATCCACCCATATTTTAAAATCATTGTGATGGCAAGCCACCGAGAGGTTTATCTCGTCGTCAGAATCTTTCCCTACTTTCCAAGTTATCACCGGCTTCATCGTGCTATAAGGAGCCACTATGTTGATTCTGTACCAAAAAATTTCATCCGTTTAATACACATTTGCCTACTCAGTCATCTAAACTTACATTGAAAACAATTACCAGTGAATGATTTAAATATTGGAATTGTTATTCAATCTTTTGAATATACATAAAAAAAAAATTAGATGATCTAGAGTTTCTTTACCTCTCCTTTAGCTTTTGGAGGAAGCGTTGCACAGATAATTTCGGCACAATTTGCAGGCATCCCGCCAAAAAAGTTAAAAACAATGTTAAAAACCCAATTTTCAACCTTGAAAATCTTTTTATAATTTTTCACATTCTGTTGAATAGTATAAACCACATTTGTCAATATAAAATATTTTAGGATCCGCGTCTTGCCTACGGGAAGTCTTTCAGGCTGATCTTCATTGTTAGCATTCGAAGCAGGCTTGGAAAGTAGCGGTTTCAATATCTGTTGGATTTTGTTGATATTAATTTGACATGTACTTTTCTTGCTCGATCTCATAGAGCCGACAAGCCTAATAATGGATTCTGCCTGCGACGAAAATGACAAAATAAGCCTGTGAATAAATTAAAGAACGCCAAGAGAACTAAAGATGCAAACATTTCGTCAAAAAAATATACGAAATTGGTTGCTCAGATCAAAATAATACCTTCTTAGCCCGCACATTGTAAACATTCACCATTCCATTATAAAAAATAACAAATTGATCTGTGGACTGCTGCTCGAGGGATTTTGCAAGAACTTATCTGTTGCAAATGGTGCTAAAAACACGAAGTTGGCTGCTTCTTTTTTTTCAGATGAAAAAAGCGATATATTTATTTTGTATGGAAATTACATATGTTTCAAAGTCTGCATCTCATAGGAGCATATCAAAATTATATATGCAAGCTAATCTGCAAACATGCATAAAAATGAACCTTATAACCAGACCAGGATACATAAAAGATTTTCTATGCTAATTCTAGGTTGTTTTTTGTATCTAGATAAATCAGCATAGCATATTCTAGCATATGTTAGGCATACATCTGTATTTTTTCACAAACATGAAGAGAAAGATGTAATGCAGAGTAGTTAATCCGCAATAAAAAAAGAGTATGTCCGGGTGTAGTTATCCTGGTAAAGGAATAATCTCGGTCTCCAACCAAGTCTCATCCATCTTAATCTCTATGTGGAGTTCATCCAGATATTCCATGATGCCTTTTTTGGTGAGGCAGTCCACTTCTACATTGAAGTCCTTGTTGTATGGTGGAGTATTGGAGAGGGTTCCAAAGAGTAGAGATCTGTTGTAGCCAACACTGAAGAGAGGATTTGTTGATGTTGGCATTCCCACAGACATAATCAGTGATGACCTTTGAGTCCCCATAAATGTGGATAGTAGGAATATTCAGATAATGTATGAACTAGAGGAGTCCCCATAATACCATGGCCTCAGCCTTCGTGTTGGAGCCCTTTCCTGCCCCCTAGTGTACCAGATTTGTTAACTCTGGAAAATATCGGATAATGAATCCACATCCACAACTGCTACACTGTGATGCACCGTCAAAAAAGCTCATAGGGAAGGAGATCTGTGGCCAGATTTGGGGTTTTTGCGCAGTTTATTGGATGTACCAGCATGTATTTCAGCTGAGATTGTGCTTTGAATTTTTTCCATCACCACTGCTTAGCTTTCACAGTACTCATTGAAAATAATATTGTTCCTCCACCTCCAGATCTCCCAAAGAACAATGGGTGGAATGAAGCCCCTAGTGCCATGCTACGAACTCCACCATTCAAGACACTCTGGAATATCAAACAACAGTGGGAGCTATAACCCAAATGAGACATCCAAGGTATTCCAAATTTTTGTAACCTTGGGGTAGCTTATGAACAGATGCAAATTGTCCACTTCCGCTTTTCTACATAAAACGCAAAACCCAGGTCTAGACCAACACCTTTTTTGTAGATTTTCCCAAGTCAAGTTTTTGTTCCTCCAAACTAACCAGAGAAAAAGAGATTTTTTGGTAGGAATATGGGAGCTCCAGAATGTAGAAAACCAACATACCTCAACCTGGTTGGTTTCTAAACAACATAGTCGATTGTATGTATCCGCCACCATTATATTGTCAACCTTCATCTTGCCGCGCCATATGATCGAGTCTCTAGCAGAGTCTCTATGGATGCTATACCGTTGGAGTTGCAGACAAATCGAATTCCAATCCACAGTTGCCTATCCCTGCAGACCCAGTGCTGCAGAGGGCTTCCAAATGGGGCAACTATGTTGCCAAGTCGAGATGACTTGATTCCATAAGTAAATGCCCACTACATTTAAACCGAAAACGAGAGGGTCTGAGAGAGCATCGATATCCTCTAGTCCCCAGATATAGTCCCGTCCAATAGCGATGTGATGACCCATGCCTTGTCTCCATGAAAGCATAGGGAAAAATAGGTGATATATCTTCATAAAACCATGCCACACCGCCGAACCGGAGTTGCAGCGGATTTGCCCCCTGCACAACCAAAACTAAAAATCTACGTCTTTCAGATATTTGTTTGATAATTTGACTCCAGATGCCATCACCGAAGATCCCGCGCCATAATGATTTGAGCAAGAGAGCATGTCCAAATATTTTTTAATGCAAAATACCCCAACCGCCTTGCCGCTTCGGCATGGAGATATGGTCAAGTTTAGTGAGGTGGAATTTTTGTCGTTGTTGCATACCAGACCAGATAAAGTGAGCAATAATCCTGTTCATTTTCTTGATGATGGATATTGGTAGATGGAATAAATGTGCTCAGTACACACCCATCTAGGTAATCACAGCGTGAGTGAGGATGATATTGGTAGATGGAATAAATGTTCCCAACACACACCCATCTGGGTAATCACAGCCTGAGTGAGGATGAATCCGCCGCCCATTAAAAGGCAACGGAATTCCCAACCCTATATTTTCCTATAAAACTTGTCAATAAGCCACTGCAAGTCTAGGACCCTCTAATTACAAGGCTTAATGTGAAAACCAAGATATTTAATCCCACCAGACATGTTCTCAAAAGCAATCCCAAATAGATTTAAGCTCGCTCAACTACCACAAAGTTAGCCTTATCATACATTTAAGCTCGCTCAGCTATCAAGAATTAGAAAATATATCAAATTACAAATATCTGGACATGAAAATACCTCGAAACCAGATCAGCTTGGCTGAGTGCAAAAGGCCTGGTAATATTTCTCTTTGTAACTCTGGTGTTTGAACCAAAACCATTGCTTATGGGAAATAATTCCATCATTTTTGCGTGATGCCTTAGAGATTTCAGTAAAGCCCTTGGCCTCGTGATTAACATGAGCCAAATCACCTTGCTTCTCCTCTGAAAGTCCGATTGACGAAAGCACCTTTTGCATCATCTGCTGTTTTATCCGTCACAGATCTTGCACTATTGCATTCATCAAAATACATACAAAATCAGCGAAAACATTTTGCTAAAACAAGAACAAAAGACAAATTTAAGGAAATACTGCATATTGCACCAGTCGATTCGAAAATAAAGTTGGGAGACAAATTCAAGGCGTTTGGAAAAGAAAGCATACATCTCGGCTTGGCTTGTTGTTTTCCAGGTCCGAATTCCAAACTAGTACTGTAATTTACGCCTGGTCCGTTTGATTCAGAGTCTTTCTAAACGCGTACAAACTCGAAAGCTACAGATGCACTTAGAGACATAGCGGGCAAACTGAATTGTTCCTATAAATCACCAAAATTTCCGCTGCAGCCTACCTTTTCTCAAGGCTCTGATACTCCTGGAATTAATCAAAGAATCGAATACATGTAGATTATTTTATTTTCTGCATCTAAAAAAACTCTTCCATAATGATATTTTCCTGGTGAGAGGTGATTTCAATCTGATAAAATCACTTGAGGAAAAGAAGGGTGGCATTTTCCATCTTGACACTAACTCACACGTCTTCCACAACATTATTAACTCGATGAACATGGTGGAAATCCCTATCCGCAATTGAATCCACAATTGGAACAACAACAAAGGAGGTAAACATCAAATTTCTTGTTTGTCTGATCTCTTTTTAATCTCTAAAACTTTTCTTGCTAAAGATATTTTCTTGGGAGCTTCTATTTTACCAAGCATGGGTCAGTTTAATGACCCATTTTCCCGCTCAAATAGGCCCCAAAAACAGGCCATTTAGATTTGAAGGCTTATGGCTGTACGATCCTTCCTCTGCGGATAAATCCAAGGAATGGTGGAAGGAAATGGAACTCCGAATCCATTCCCCAATGCCCATATTCTAGAAAACACTAAAAGCCCTCCAGGCTCAAATCAAAAGATGGCTCCGAGGAAGAGTCTACGAATATTCTCCAAGAAAAAAACTAATTAAAAGTCCAAATGGGATATATACAGTAACAAATTATCCTAGAGTGTCGATCTGAAGCCTTAGCTCAACAGAAAGGATCTATCTTGGTGCAATAATAAGAAAGAAGGAAACATGAAGAACAACTCTAAAAACATAAAGCATAAATCAATTTGTTAAAAGAGGAAGAGAAAATTACTAGATTCTTCCACATATTTATGCTCTAGCATCACCACCACAACCAAATATTTTCCTTTCTAAAAAACTCTAGAAAGAAACTCACATACGCAAGGACCTGGAAGGGGGGCTCAGGAATTTCTACAGTAATCTCTTGAAAAAACCCTCGACCAATAGGCTAATTTCCATTAGAAAAATAGTTCCCACATCCATTGTCTAGTTTCCCATGATCACAATGTCGCCCTCATCATAGAAATCACCCTTAAAGATCTGGAAGAGGTGGTCATGAGTATTCCTAAAAGTAAAGCCCCCAAGCCTAATGGCTTTACCACAAACTTCTTTCAAGTCTACTGACTATTCCTAGGCCTATAAATTTTGAAGCTGCCGAAGAATTCAGAAAGATGAGATTTGCCCTTCCTACTCTCAATGCAACCTTCCTCACTTTTATCCGCAAGTCACATAACTATGTAGCTTATGCCCTGTATCCCTTTGTAATGTCATTTATTAAACTATTTCAAAAATAATAGCGAATTGTCTAAAATCCCTTCTACCCTCACTCATTTCAAGGAGCAATAAGGTTATGTAGAAGGGTGTCAAATCCTAGATGGCATCATTGTTGCGCATAAGCTCATCCACTCCTTGAAAATACTCAAGAAAGTGAGCATGGTTATTAATCTTGACTTCTCTAAAGCATTTGATAAACTAAGCTAGTCGTACCTTTATCACCCCCTCAAAGCTTTCAACTTCTCTCCAGACTAAACTGATTGGATTTGTTTTCTCTTCTCCTCACCTTTCTTCTCCATTCTCCTCAATGGTTCTCCCACCAAAACCTTCAACTCTTCAAGGGGCATTAGGAAAGGATACCCCCTATTTCCCTTCCTATTTGTCCTTGCAGTTGAATGTCTTGGTAGAGTGCTTCAAGCTAGTAAAAGGAAAGGCTTATTATCCTGTATACGCCTTAGCAATTCCATGAATTGATATTATTAGTCCCTGCCCCTTCGGGCTGGCAGGGACTATAGTAAACGATTTTGGTCGATAGCATTAGTTTGACACGATAATCGATAAACGAATTTGAGCTTAAAGCAAAGTTTCTGGAAAGCACACATCAACCAATACAATATTTTATGCTTTTAACCAATCAACGCAATCTCCTTCTTATTTGGCCTCAAACCGAGGTATACAGGCTCAAAAGTTAGGAAAAAGTTGGGAGAAGTACAAGTAGTTAGACCAACTTGACACCTTCACGAAGTAATGCTATCTTTGCCTTAGCATTAATTTGCTAACATTTAATGTTAAAGTATATCACTGAACTAGAACTAGTTTATAAGTAGTTGAAGTTGCCACTTGTTGCCATCGGTTACTGCATGTTGCATGCTTCGGTGTCTGCATGTTGATTCGGTGTCTGCATGTTCATGTTCAGTTGCTCTTAGTATTTACGCCGGCTTCTATGGCTTCTGAAGAGTGAAGGCGAAGTGCACCTGATCCTGCCAGCTCCAACACAGCACCAACACAGCAGGTCCAAGCAATAGGCGGATTCCCTTCTAGTTAGCCCAGCAATAGCAGCGGCAACAGCAATTCAGGTTCTTGCTGCAGGCGTAGCTATGCTTTCAATCGATATGCAAGGTACTCAAAGAAAACATCATCTGCAATAATAAAAACACCATTTGCAATAATAAACCAGTAGAGCACTTTAACGCGACTACTGTATGATAATTATTAGAACTATTGAAAGTCTTTTAGCTTATTCTAGTTGGTGATTGTCTGTCTATTCCCTTTCATAATCGATTCTCCCTATTCTATCAACCAAATGGTGACAACATAACCACTACAATCAACTCAACATTTTCAAAGACTTATATGACAGATAAATGATCACGATGATTTAGACCATTGTCCGCTGTGTTTCCAGGAAATAAAAACGCGTATGGCCTGATAATTATTAGAAGTACTGAAAGCTCTTTGGCCTAATCTAGTTTGTGAATATCTAAACAATTTAGAAAATATCTATGTATGAAATGCTATTGTACATTTACAATGATTTTGATTTTTTACAAAATTCTATTGCACATTGCACAAGATGGTGGTTCTGGAAAATAATTACCATGTTTAAGCTGGTCACCAACTAAAGCGCTTACGGTAAATGAGAGGAGAATTCTGAATACCTACATGACACATTTAAACTAAGTATAACGGCTGGACATATAATTACCATGTTTATCCTTAACACATTTACGCTTAGTACAACGGCTGACGTTAAAACTATGGTGTTTTTAAAAGCAGACTCGTAAGAAGCGACTAATTAGAGCAGCAGCAGGGGCACCCTAAGCTTTCACCTGCCATGTGGGGTAAGCTTAGTCTATATTTTCGACCAGTTTTTCCTCTTTGGAATTCAAGTAATTTTAAAATCTCTCCTTATTTTCATATGATGACTGAAACATAAACTGGAAATTTCTTACGTTTCGTGCATTTTTTACAATTATTTCTAACTGTGAAAACTTAATCTGAACATTCTATATTTAATCTGAACATATTACCTCGACCATATTGACAATCCAGTTAATCAAGGTTGGCAAAGCTCAACTGCCAACGTAAACATCAGCAGAAATATTCAAATCGTGGAAACAGATCTCAATATCCGGTAAGATAATTCCCACTCTGAGTACCACAAGCACAAAGATGACGCCATTACTTATAAATATGGCCACAACAAACAGAAAAAGCAGAGAACGCAAAATGTTGAGAACCTGTCGATTATCCTCCTCCAAAACTCCCAGGAGTCTCTCAATCAGTTGCTTCGGAGCTTATCGATCAGTATTGATCCATCGCAACCCTACAACTATCAATGAGCAGATTATCGCATATTTAATTACTTACGATGATACTAACCACCTAATACTTATTACCTTAGATATTTAGTTATTACCTTTATGACTTTCATGAAACTTCTTACTTTTTGAAGTTCAGGGGATATTCAAACACGTAGGCCCTGCGAATCGAACACGCGTCCACCATGTCTGAAAAGATTGATTTTTAGTTTTTTAGTGGTGCGATGATGAGTTTACATATTATGTGGCTCTCACTTATATAAGGTTCAATATGCTGTGGATTCATCCCTTTTTTCGGATGAAAAAAACGATATATTCATTCATATTTAATAATTACATATTTTTCTTAGAAAAGTATCTCAAATAGCAGCGCTTCACCCAGTGTATTCAGGACCTCTATTCCCAGGCCTCTATCGAGCGTTAGCGGTCCTAATCATGCGGGCAAAGCTATGTAATTATAAGAATGTATACTTACTCTAACGAAGCAGTCATGAAAATGCATCCTGATGAGAGAAGGTGCAACGCCAGCATTTTCTGTCACGTCTTTGGCCACAGCTGCACCTACAATCACCTCCGCCTCTGGGCACCTATCGCGGTAGTAACCCACCTTTAACCCATTCGCATTCGTTGCTATCACAAGAGCAGATGACACTGCTACCATTAACATTGCAATATTAACTAAATTAAGCAGATGATGACTGAAACATAAACTGGAAATATCTTACGTTTCGTGCATTTTTTACAATTATTTCTAACTGTGAAAACTTAATCTGAACATTCTATATTTAATCTGAACATATTACCTCGACCATATTGACAGTCCAGTTAATCAAGGTTGGCAAAGCTCCACTGCCAACGTAAACATCAACAGAAATATTCAAATCGTGGAAACGGATCTCAATATCCGGTAAGATAATTCCCACTCTGAGTACCACAAGCACAAAGATGACGCCATTACTTATAAATATGGCCACAACAAACAGAAAAAGCAGAGAACGCAAAATGTTGAGAACCTGTCGATTATCCTCCTCTGAAACTCCCAGGAGTCTCTCAATCAGTTGCTTCGGAGCTTATCGATCAGTATTGATCCATCGCAACCCTGCAACCATCAATGAGTAGATTATCGCATATTTAATTACTTACGATGATACTAACCACCTAATACTTATTACCTTAGATCTTTAGTTATTACCTTTATGACTTTCATGAAACTGCCCGGGAAGCTCTAACGCTTCACCCAGTGTATTCAGGACCTCTATTCCCAGGCCTCTATCGAGCGTTAGCAGTCCTGATCATGCGGGCAAAGCTATGTAATTATAAGAATGTATACTTACTCTGACGAAGCAGTCATGAAAATGCATCCTAATGAGAGCAGGTGCAACGCCAGCATTTTCTGTCACGACTTTGGCCACAGCTGCACCTACAATCACCTCCGCCTCTGGGCACCTATCGTGGTAGTAACCCACCTTTAACCCATTCACATTCGTTGCTATCACAAGAGCAGATGACACTGCTACCATTAACATTGCAATATTAACTAAATTAAGCAGACAGCGATTATCAATTGATCGATAGTCCATTTGGAATGATGCAGGAGTCAATTAAAGATGAAGTAACTCGCAAATTGCGTGTTTCCACTCCATTTAATGTGGGCGGAGGCTGAATATGGAAGCAAAGAATCTTGATAAACACTTGATGTTGGCAGTTTCTGTGCTTCTGGCAATACTGAGCTCGACTGTGGATGGTGGAAACCATAGAAGACAGGGGATAAGGCAACAACCGTAGCATTTGGTGAACATAGAACAAGGGTTTTGGCATAAGCCATCGAGAACGAGCTCGCACACTCCAGGAACAGAGCGTCTAACTGAGTCCCAACTCCATGGCCATGTGTGTGAGTGCAATAGCGCATGGGATAGGGTATGTGGAGGAGGAAGACATGTGTGTGAGTGCAATAGCGCATGGGATAGGGTATGTGGAGGAGGAAGAAGGCAGGTGTGAAAGAACAACTGTCACGAGGAGCAGAGTCGAGGCCAAATGTCGTTTTGGCCTTTGTGTTGCAGAGATTGAAGGAATGGTGGACTAACAAGTGGCTAGTGGGTGGATATAACAGTTGTCTAGTTGGTACATCAACTAAATTTACGTTCCACCGGCGATATTTTTGTCATACAAGTTCCTTCCTCTTGCCATATTGTTTTTGTTATTCTTGAAATGTATGCATATTGTCTATGTAAAGACGTTGATGCCCTTTAAAAAATAGTTAGTTATACAACGTTGTGCATACTTATATAAAGTTCAAGTTGTTTAGGCGTCCCAACGATTTTATATATCATATGGGGTTTAGGTTCAACTTTTAAGATCATAATCTATACTTACGCTGATGACCTCTAAAAATAGTTATACAACGCTGTGCATGCTTTATATAAAGTTAAAGTTGTTCCCAACGATTTTATATATTATATGAGATTTAGGTTCAACTTATGAGATCAAAATCTATACTTTGTAATTCTGTTTGGCAAATTCGCTGACGTTACACACCAGGCGGAATAATTTTTTTTTTATTTTTTTTTATTATTACATAGAATTGAAGAAAGTGGAATTCATAATGCAGATTTCTTTCGCACGGTACGTTGAACTAATAAAATCTTTTATTTTTATTTTTTTTTATAATGTCGTGAAAGTCTGGGGTTGTATGAACATGTGATATGAAGTCAAAAGAATAACTAATAAAATCTATTATTTTTATTTGTTTTATAATGTCGTGAAAGTCTGGGGTTGTATGAACATGTGATATGAAGTCAAAAGAATAACGTAATCTGCTGGAATATAAAAATATAAATAATAAAAATAAACAGTTGACTCAAATGGGCAGGAAGGAAGCGTTCTGTGTCTCTCTCTTAGTCAACATTAACGGAAATATGACAAAGCTGAGACTCTTGTACGTCAAAAAGAAAATCTGATATTCACATGGCAATGTTGACTGAGATTTTTTTGAAGGGAAGTAGTTGCATAGCCAATGCCGAGGATGCTTCACATAAACATATAATATTTATTCCAAGATTCCTCAATTTATCCTTTTTTTCTAGTTCATACTAGGCCGAATAGTATTCATAGCTTGGATCTTATAAACATACAAGAGGATCGAAGTAGAATAATAATGGCCATCTGTTTATTTTGAATATTCCCTTCACCTTCTGCGCACGACAACACTAGTGAGCCCTTTACAATAAAGTCTACAGTTCAGATGGAATCAAGTCGTCCAATTCTTGACAGAAGCATATTGCGCACAACAGACCGTCCTTTCAAAGCAATCTTAAAGGTATGAAGATGGACTCTCAGTGACATGCGCAATGAAACTTTAAGTCTCCATGGTCTAGTCCATATTCCTAAAATGTGTAAACACAAATGGCCCAAATTTTTTTCTATGTAAGGCATATGTTGGTGTACCTGCTACATTGGGCTTTTGAGAAGAGTTTAAAAGAACCCATTATAGCGATTCCATCGGTTATACACGTGTTATTGCCTAACAGGAGATAAGACGATACCTCCAATTTTATTAACGTTTAAAACGATACTAAATGTATTTTCCGCGCATTAGCTATATGAGAGCATTAATTTCACTGTACATAACTTGTCTGTTAGCTTTCAGTTAGCTTTTGACCTCGACACCTTCTAGCATGAGCAGGGCTGGGCTACAGGATCGTCATAGCTGTGGGAATTGTGATTCTCGTTTCTGTCATTAAGCTGGTCTACACTAGTAGCAGCTCGAGAGCCAGCAACAGATCCAAATCTAGAAGCAAGAGGTAACAGGGCGAGTGGACCTTGAATCAGTAAATGATCCCGCAGAGGCGGAATGCAGTTCGAGATGCAGCTGACTAAGCACCAGTAAAGGAGCCGGCATCTTTTCCAGTGCGATAGAGCTCTTCGAATGGATAAACAACGGGTTCAACTACGAATTTTGTCAATTGCAATTGGAACTGGCTCCGCTCTAACTTGCTTTGTTCCAATCTACCTTTGCAGCTTACTCAGCTGCTGTTGAATCTGATGGGAGGCTTCATGAGAATAGCACCTGGATGTTGTTACTCTCTAGACCTAAAAGCATAAAGCACTGCTGCCACTTCCTTTGCTACCGGCTTCTTTCAGTTCTAAAGTAAATCAAGAGGCTAAACACGATCTATCTTTCCGGCTTAGCCGAACTCCTCGCCTGGGGTGACTGAAGGATATTCTGATTCAAGCTCTGAACCAAAGCTAATTCTTTTCTCTATTGTACCCTCATCGACATCTCCTTACGCTGATTCAATAGCAGCTGGGTCGTCAACAAGAACAAGAGCTGAAACACGTTCAAGCTCAAAGCTGCAAAAATTTTAGCCTACTCTCCTTGTTTTATTTATATAGGAAGCTCATAAACGTAGCATGGAGCTTTGTTCACGGTAACTCTATTTTATTGAAAAATAAATACTTAAGGAAATACTTGGATTACATAATTATAAACGAATTGAAAAAGTAGGTGGGCTTATATGTTAATGTTGCATAATTATAAACCAAATAAAAATGTGAGCGCAGTTGTACTAGATGACAACTTTACCTTATTAAAAATCACCAAATCAATCTATATTACCTAACAAATTTCATTACCGAGATTCCCATGAAATTTATATAGTTAGAAAATAACTAAATACTCGTGGACTTGTAAACATATTGCCAACGTACATGATGTACATTACCAACTTTCTACTCTTCATGTCACATATAAGATCCGTCGAGAGATACACTTCATTTTTTTTTTTTCAATAAAATTATGAATAATCTATTTACAATAAATGAAAGAAAAAAGAAATTGCTCAGCAGCTCCAAGCTAACAACCGGAATGATGTGAAAATGGAGGCGGTGCTTGCTTCTGCTCACGGTGGTACTCGAGAGAAAACGCGTTTGTACGCTCAATTTAATGTCGATGAAAACGGTTTGGTTAAGATTAGAAAATGCCGCCTGATGCCATTAATGGTCAATACCATCCACCCACATCTTAAAATCATTGTGATGAGCAAGCCAACGAAAAGATGATCTGGATGTCTGAATCTTTCCTGCGTTTCCAAGGAAATGTCACCGGCTTCATCGTGGTGTAAGGAGACACAATGTTAATTCTGTACCAAAAAAAATCATCCTTTTAATAAACGTTTGCCTACTAGTCATCTAAATTTACACTAAATATAATTATCGTAATTGATTTAAATGCTGGATTTGCTATTCAATCTTCTGAATATACATTATTTTTAAAAATGATATAGAGTTTATTTACCTCTCCGTTCGCTTTTGGAGGAAGCGTTGCACAGATAATTTCCGGACAATTTCCAGGCCTGCGCGTGAAAAAAGTTAAAAAATAATGTTAAAAACACAATTTTCAATCTTGAAAACCTTTCTATACTTTTTACTTATGAAGTTATGAACCACATTTGTGAATATAAAATATTTCACCATCCGCGTCTTACCTACGGAAAGTCTTTCAGGCTGATCTTCGTTGTCAGCGTTCGATGCAGGCTTATGATGCAGCGGTTTCAATATATGTTGGATTTTGAGGATATTAATCTGAGGTCTTCTTGTCTTCCTCTAACTTATAGAGACGGCAAGCCTAATAATGGCTTCTACCTGCCACGAAAATGACGAAATAAGCTTGCGAATAAATTAAAGAACGCGAAGAGGATTCAAGATGCAAATGTTTCGTCAAAAATATATACGAAATTTGTTGTGAATGTATTAAATTTGTTGCTGAGATCAATATAATACCTTCTCAGCCCGCACATTGTAAACATTCACCATTCGGTTATAAAAAATAACAAATTGACCTGTGGACTGCTGCTCGGGGGTTTTCGCTGGAACTGATCTGCTTCAAATAGTGCGCAAAACACAAAGTTAGCCTTATCATACATTTAAGCTCGCTCAGCAATCAAGAATTAGTAAATATATCAAATTACAAATGCCTGGAGATGAAAATACCTCGAAACCGGATCAGTTTGGCTGATTGCAAAGGGCATAATAATGTTTCTTTCTGCGACTCTACTATTTGAACTGAACCAGGTGCATACGGGAAATAATTCCATCAATTCCGCGTGACTAAATGCCTCACAGCGTCCACTAAATCCCTTGGCCCGATGATTGACATGAGCCAAATCCCCTTGCTTGTCATCTGAAAGCTTGATTGACGAAAGCACCTTTTGCATCATTTGCGGTTTTATCCGTGACAGATCTTGCAGTGTTACATTCATCAAAATAAATATGAAATCAGCCAAAACATTCTGCTAAAACAAGAATAGTTTTATAAGTTAGTGCTCCATCACATGAACAACCTCTTAACAGCCTCGTGGCAGTTCGTCCATCCCACACATTTCAATTTTTCGAGCAGGAGTGCTAAGTTTGAGTTTCGGCTGCTGATAATCTTGCAACTGATCCATCTGGAAATCAGTTTCATAAGTTAGTGCTCCATCACATTCTATCAAGAAACTAGAACCGCTAGTTATAACTGCCCACGTCTAGTCTACACAAGTTTCTAGCTAGTCACAACTGTCACATGTAAATCAACGGATGATTATAATTCAATCATCTAACTAAAAATTTACAGTGAAGACAGGTAGACCGCAGGGGAGTTCTTCTTAGAGGGAAACTCCTTACAGCTTAAAAATAGAGAAAATAAATAAAATAAAAATAAAAATAAAACTTATATTTGAATAGTTAAAATCCAAAACATAAAGATAATTCGTTATTAATACTGGGGAAAAATTAAAGTTTAAAACGAACTCACGGTTAAAACCAACCCTTATAAATAAAATTATATATATAGTTTTTCTCGATAGTTATGCACAATTTATTTTAAACTTTTAATTAATTAAAAGCATTTTAAATGTGTGGGGTTAAAAAAACAGATGGAGAACAAACTAATTGTGTATTCGTACAAATAAGAAGGAAATTGGCTGTCTAATGAGGGTTTTGGACAAAATAGTGGAATCTGTGCAATTCTCAGAAACCCTGGCAGAGAATTAAGCTTAACGCTGCCACTATTAGTGTTAATTACCTTGGTGGTTGACAAGAATAAGAAGAACAAGTAGTCTCTGGAGCAGCAAAAGTTGTGTATTCACACGACCGTCATTTGACAGTGCCTTCCACTCTGTTCACCTCTGCATCATCTCAGATTTCCTGGTAAGGTTAAGTGCATACCCCCACTTCATTAAATTTAACCAACTCTGACAGAAGAATAGGGCAAATCACGTGTCTAATTCCCAGGTTTAGGTTGTGGATTCAATTCGTCAAGCACGCAGACTATGGAGCTATTAGTTCCTTGTTTCAGTGTTTTATGGGGAGATAATAGGAATGAATGCATGTATTTCCTCCGGTGGAACTCACTCATGAAACGCCATAGTGAGTGATGCGTAGTTGCGGGTAGTTTAAATAATTTTAACAGTAACATCGCATATATATCTGTGCAGGGGATCGATTCACTAAGTGATGATGTGGCTCCATTATAACGAAATCCAAAACTTTCATCTAAAATTATATAATAGGCACACTACAAAGCTAGTAGAATTTAGCTTGATGAGTTGTAGACTTAAATGATTTTTTGTTTTGATCGGGTTGGAGTTATGATCCCCAATTCTATGTTATCATGGTAAACCCAACCACACTCTAAAGTAAAGTGGGGGTTGTTAAGCCACCCAATGCATACACGTAATTTGGGTTGTTAACCTCTAGATGGAAGCTCGACAAAGAGCCTGATCAACCAATTTAAAAGCAGAAAATCTGATGCTACAAAGAAAATATCAACCAAAACATATTGCCACTCGCACCCTTTTGTTTTGATGGAACAAACCCTTTTGATTCTAAGTCCAGTACCATGTTAAAACAATTGTGTTGAACAAGTGGCGACACTGACACTGGTTGCTTGTTTCCAGGGAATTTGAACCTGGGTCTCCCCCAGTTCAACGAAGTTATTGAACTATTGGATACTAACCAACTTGAGAGCTACCACCTCATCTTGATAGAAGAGCAAAGACGGAAATTGGATGAAAATCAGTAAGATCTACTACTTCATACAATGTTTATTGTGAAACTGTTAGGTGGACTAATCCTAGGAAATTGTGGGAAAGTAAACTATATAATAGCAATAACAAAGTGGAACACAAGTGAAATTCACTTTTTGAATGCTCTACCTACAAGACCATCTTACATAAATTTGGGAGAATAACATATTAATCTTCTTACTTGTGATCAAAGTCCTTCACAATTAGGGAAACTAATCATAGAAATCCTCACAATATAGGATTTCATGCCTATCATTGAACATAAATATTATTGGTCTGGTAGACTTTGGTCCTCTTTCTTATAAAGGAAATATAATTAGAAAGGGAGAAAATATATTACCTACCATTTCAAAACCTTTGTCCAAAACATGAAATGACTTTAACCTATTGTATGAGTAAATTCAGTTTGAAAATAAGTTGTTGAAAGGTTGCTGCAAACTTTCCTTGGGTGCCTATTTTAAGAATTCTTTGGTCCCCTTAATACACCAAAAATTAAAGTGTTATTTAGTATGATGTTGCATGCCTCAGCAATAAGAGATGCCTTTAGGGTTGGAAATATTTTGACATTGAGTAGGGTTATCCTGGAAATATCTAATAGAGTCTGGAATATTCATAGGATCCTATTAGGCTCTCATTTTTTCTTTGGTGTTTAGTTTCTACATTATTAAAACTAATCAATGTTTTTTGATGCTAGAAACTATAAGATTTGTTTTTTTCTTGTATTTTTTGCTCAAGAATCAAGACACCAAAGTCATGTGTTAGAATTGTCACTCTCATTAATATATGTGAGCCATACATACTTGTAAGACATTATATATTAGACATGTGTCAAATGTAATGTTAGATGTTGCGTTAGGTGGTTAAACTGATTGATGCTAGAAACTGTAAGACTTCTTTTTTTTCTTGTATTTTTTGCTCAAGAATCAAGACACCAAGTCATTGGTTAGAATTGTCACTCTCATTAATATATGTGAGCCATACATACTTGTAAGACATGACATTATATATTAGACATGTGTCAAATGTAATGTTAGATGTTGCGGTTAGGTGGTTAAATTGCCTTAACCACTTGGGTATACTATAAATTTGTAATAAGACATGGTGTGTAATAAGACATGGTGTGCAAGTGAGAGATGTATTGTTGCAACAATATTAATAAAATATAACTGGGCTTTTTTCTCCACCTTTGTGCATAAATGTTTTTGCTCTCATTTTTTTACATTGTATCAGAGTTAGATATTGATCTTGAGTTCTGGAGTCAAATGATTGTTTGGGACTTAGTTTAAAATATGGGTTGAAGGAAAGAGAGGATTGAACTACAAGACGCTAATTACATATATATTTTTAAATTTTTATAAATTGTTAAATGGTCGAGAATAATTCTTATTTTTTAAGTCGGAAAAGAGACTAAAACCTATGAGAATGACAAAGGAAGGGTTGGAGAAAAGCATATCCCAAGGATCGAATGACACAGGAAGACGATTATTGATGACAGAACACAACAAACACACATAAGAGGAGGTGGTTTTCATAAACCAACTGTTAACAGAGAAATAGGGAGAGGTGCTGATGAGAGGTGATATAGCAGGCTGCAGAAGAATGAAGTAAAATTCATGCTAGCCTGTTGGATTTAAAATTACTCAAGTAGGAGACAGAAAAATCTGAGATGAGAGGCAGACAACCAAAAAAATCCATTGGTTTTCGCAGAGGCATACCTGCACAACAGCCATGCAATCACAAAGTGCCAAACCCATAGTGCATATAGAACAAAGAAACTTTGGTATATTTATGCCCAGCAAGGGGAAAACCATGAATACGAAAAGGGAACTCTTCTGTGAACAAGTCAAAATTTGTGCAGGGAGGAAAGCTGACCACGAGTTTTTCTGAGACATTTTGACCTATGCACGATTTTGATGTTTTCTTCTTCAAAATTTTCTAGATCCTAATATCTACAGCAGAATGTAGGCTTAGAGAATGTGCAACTTGTGTGGTAGAAAAGACATAGATCCGAGGGCTGACACAGTTGATGTGCAGGAAACTCATCCAGCCCTGTATACACAATTTTGTTGCAGGGAGCAGCCCCGAAGGTTGCAGAGCGCAAAGCACGAAAAAATGTGTGTGGCAAACAATTTGCAGGAAAATCTTGCTCTAAAATGTGTCAGATTACCTGAATTTTGAATGTTATTTTTAGTAGGAAAAAAATTGTGCACTAGATAGACATGTAATTTTGGGACACTGTTTAAAAATGTGGATTTGGTCGGAAATTATTCTTTAATTTGAAAAAAAATGATGCATATTATGGATTGTTAGATAATTGTCACAATCATTAAGAAATAAACAAAATATTTCAACCCAAACATACACATAAAACTATTCCAAAAGTGCTGCAATAAACAAACTTTTTAGCCCTGTAATTTAGGCTACCGAAAGGAAGTAAGCCAGAGAAAAAATGAAGGAAACGAATGATAATCAAAACCAGTCGATTTACAATACTACTTTTAGTTACTACTTTTAGCTATTAAGAGTCCTTAAGTAATGGGTACTTCGGA
Organism: Pinus taeda; assembly: GCA_000404065.3. NCBI lineage: Eukaryota > Viridiplantae > Streptophyta > Pinopsida > Pinales > Pinaceae > Pinus > Pinus taeda. The sequence continues at coordinate 26,066 of APFE031615935.1, forward strand.
AAGATGCCCAGTTTATTGAGTACCTAGGGGAGTCAAATTATACCTTCAAGGAAAGAGGGTTGTAATCTGATAGTAAGAGATTGTCTGAGGGAATTGGATGGCTATGCTCGTGAACTAGGATGTCGAGAAAGTCCCAGTTCTGAAGGAGTTGTTGCATTGAAGGTACGTCACATGTCCAATTGACTCTTCAAGAAAACTGTCGGGCACTTTGGTTGATTATGTAGCTGACCTAGTGGATGGGAGCTAATCGAAATCGAATGTGGTCTTCACATCAGTTATTACTATAAAATTCATGAATTATAAGATTTTTGAACTTTGTATTTAGAAGGGTTAAAACCTCAGAAATATTATTTCATGTCCTGGAGGTAGAGTGGTAATTTTATTGTTTCCAGAAGTGTTCAACAACTCTATATCGGGTAGATATGTAGGGATGGGGTAGATGTGTAAGGGTTAGATGTAGCCCAATATAAAGTAGATGTAAAGGGGTTAGATGTGAACATTTTAAATCTAAAAAAACATTCTTAAATGTAAACATAGTTTCGATTTATATGTAATATCTGATGTTTATATTGATAAATAAATTAAGGCTTTATCATCCTCTTTAATTCGAAGGCCTCAGATGCTCGTGGTAAAATTTTCGAGTCCTGTGCTCCATTGGACGAATACTAAATACAGGGCGTGTTTGATATGGGTCTTAAATGAGTGTATGTTAGTTTGACACAATGTTTTAATGCACGTTTGTAGGGTAATTTAAAGCGTGGAAGGGCAATTTAAAGCGTGGAAGGAGAGCTTAGGGGCAGCTGAAATTTTCTTCCATACAGAAAGTATTACGACCCTCCTGGTCGCCACCATTGCTATCGTGTTGGAGTGGACCAACTCAGATTCAAATTGCTTGTTTTGTTACCTAAAACTCAGGTTGCCCTAAACCAGTTGCTTAGACCATAATAATGGCGCGATGCCCTTCCATGCGCATACACAAATGGATCAATTGGACTGCAAGCCGCAGAGAAGGCTCTTTGAAAAGTAAAACTCCGAGTGAATGGACAGGAGATATCAGTGACTCATTTAATTTTTAATTAGTGACTCTTGTATGCTTCTATGGTTTGAGATGGATTTGATCGATAACAGAAAATGTGAAGAGGTCTCTATCGATAACATCTTTCCTTGCTACTATTGTGTGGCATAAATGGATAAAAGTGGGGGCACTGCTATACAAAAATAGCGAGTTTTCAATCAATAGCATTTTCCCACATTGTTGCATAAAAGTAATAGCATTATTATATAGCTTGAGTGTTAAGAGCATGTGTTTTCTTTTAAGAGGTCATAGGTTCAAAACCAGAGGGGTAGAGTATGTATGCCTTGCTAGACTTAGCAGTCAAAACCGCTGCGCAGAGGTGGGTCCCTTGTCCCACAAACAAGGGGTCTCATACACCAATTTGGTGTCTGGTTTGGCTGCGACCTTAAAAATGGATATTAGTCAAACTGTTGCGCAGAGGTGGGTCCCTTGTCTCACAAACAAAGAGGTCTCATACACCAATTTAGTGGGTCTCATACACCAATTTGGTGTCTGGCTTGGCTGCGACCTTAAAAATGGATATTAGTCAAACTGTTACCCAGAGATGGGTCCCTTGTCTCACAAACAAAGAAGTCTCATACACCAATTTAGTGTCCAGCTTGGCATTGACTTTAAAAATGAATATTATTATTATTATTATAAAAGTCGTCAATATACATATAAAAGTTTAATAAAATTTAAACTTTACTCAACTGTGAGACTGTTATAAAAGTTTAATAAAATTTAAACTTTACTCAACTGTGAGACTGTTACAATGCGCTAGAATCTTTTCATTCAAGGCTTCTTCAGAATATGGACGCTAAAAGCTTTCTCAACAACTGATTTGCTAAATTGTTTTCAAAATCTAAAATCTATACATGTAAGAAGAGCAAAGGACAATCTACTTCAAAACTGATAAATCCAAACTAGTATTAGAAATCAGAAAAAGGGGCGTATGTGTTGAAGTGATTACTTTTGAAATTAAAATCTTTCGTAATTAAGCGGGTTTATAATTTAACATACGTGAAAGTTCACGAATTTAATGTGAACAACAGAAATAAGATTTAAGATTTTGAATTTAAGTTGCAGTAATATAATATTGATTATATAAATTATAATATAAATGAATATCAATTATTAATTTAAGTAATAAATGTAATTTTTTCTAACCAATTGATTTGCTGGATTGGTTTCAAAATCTAAAATCTATATGTGTAAGAAGAGAAAAGGACAAGCTACTTCAACACTGATAACTGCAAATTAGTAATGGAATACAGAAAGAAGAGGAGTATGTATTAAAGTGATTAATTTTAAAGTTAAAATCGTCCGTAATTAAGTGTTCAAATTTAGGGTTTATAATTTAACATAAATGAAAGTTCACGAATTTAATGTGAACAACATAAAATAAGATTTAGGTTTTAAGTTGCAACATAAATTAATATTAATTAAGTGGTAATATAAATGAATATTAATTATTGATTTAAGTAATAAATATAAATTAATTTAATATATATTTAAAAATTATTAAGATAATATAATTATATTTAATGGATTTATTGTTATAAGTCATTTATATATAATTTTAGATATATAAACATATATATTAATAAATTAGTTTAGATCTATTTTAACTTTGGATTTACCAAGCATCAAGAGGGATCAAATCTCTTGAGATGCAAACAATTTTTAGAGTGAAAAATAGATTTAATGTTTCTTGGCACATCGTAGATCTAGAGTTAAGATGGATCTAGGCTAGTATTTAGGAGTTCTCAATACTTATGATACATTATAATGTTATACATGTGACAAGTCACAATATTAGGTGGCTAAACAAACTTAACAAGTCAAGGGTATTATAAATTTGTAATGAAACATGGTGTGTTAGTGTGAGATATGTATTGTAGCAATGTTAGAAATACAATACATATTTGATTTTCTCTCTTCACCATTGTACATAAATGTTTGTATTGCATTTTCTAACTTCATTTCCTATCTTGATGTGTTTTATTATTAGATATTCATATATCCTATGTGGCAATATATTATAATATTTCTCAAAATGCTCCACTAGTTTGGAATTGTTGAATGATTACAGAAAACACATAAGAAGACATTTACCGTTCCCTATTTATGTGTCTTTCAAAAAGTCAAAATGTTCTCATTATAAAAATAATTTCAATTAGTTTATTACAAAGATAAATATCAGGCATGAAGATGTTAGTCTTATATCTACATTGCATCTCCCTCTATTTCAAATTTTTTTTTTTGAGGGACAACTATTTGTGAGCATTCCATATAACTATATTATATATTTCTTATGGGTTTACTTGGTCAAAACATGATTCAAAACTTTATTTAGCTTTGTCATCATGTTCGCTTAGTTTTGCACTTTTGTTTATGAAGTTTTTAAAAAACCATAGCTATAGGAGTGGTTCTTTATCATTTACACTCTTGTCTATATATTGCATTGTGTGGAAGCTATTTCTTTCATGAGTGTCCTTGTACTGCATTCAATGTGTTGAAGCAATCCCCCATTACTGGTCCAATGATGCTTAAATAATATCTTGATTAGCTTCTTATCATTATTGTCACCAATCTGTCTTAAACATGGAACCTTGTGTTTATGTTGGCCTTGAATATAGACCATTTTTATACATGTTGAAATTATATATGCTAGAATGATCAAAGTTTCAAACAAACATGATATTTAGAATGTTGTTTGTTGCTTATATACTTATTAGTTAGCATACTAAACAAGTTTTAAAGGTACTAAATTTATGCACTTTGTTTTGGCATTGGAATTGTAATTTCTAATAACTTTTTGGGTGTGGACTTTTTTGAATTATAGATAGAAAATATGGGGGATGTAATAGATCTAACTCGAGATGGAGGTGTGCTGAAAACCATACTAAGGTTAGCCAAGCTAGGTGATATGCAACCAACTGAAGATCTTCCCAATGTGGATGGTATGTGTCTTGTAATTTTAGGTTATATTTTTCATGTCTAAGGTTTTTAACATATAACTTAGTAGGCATGATTGTGCCTAAGCTTTATTGAAAGTTGAATATTAAGTTCCTAAGATATTTTTTTTCTATGGTTATGTTTTATTTGCTTTGTTTATATATGTCATTTGGCCACATAGTGGCTACTATCCCACTATTGAACAAAACTTGTTCGAGTTTCTTGCTTTTCTAGGGAAAAATTGGCATTGACATTATTGATATTGAGGTGTATGTTGTACAAATCTTTTATAGTCTATAGTTTATATTCTAGTGTTCATTGTCTTTCGTGTCTTATACTATGCATTGTATCTTTTTTCATGTTCAGAAGAGGAACTTAGTATTGATAGTAAGAAGATGGAATTGAAGAAAGATGAGAACAATAGCATTAGAGCGATAATTGCGGAAAGAGAGAAAGAAGAGAGTCAGTGTAGTGATACCCTTAAAGCTAATACTCTGCATGAGACACACATATATAAACCGATGGTCAAGTCTTTAGAGTAGGTGAATTCTCTTACAATGCGGAAACACAATGATAATATTTTGAAGTGATGAAACAATATTTCATGTGTAAATTGTAGTCCAACCAATATTAAGTTGGAAACTCATATTGTAATACTTGAAATTTCATATAATATAATTTATGTGGTTGAAACTATTTATAGTTGTACTTGATACTATTTAGTATTGTAATTAACATATGTAACTTAGGGTTTTCATATTAGATGGATATTCACATTATATGACATTTTTTTAATTTAGTTGCAAAATCATACTAAATAAGTTATGTTGATTAATAATGAACACAAAATCAATTCAAAACTACTAAATTAGTATTTTATATTGATTAATAATAAACACTAATATAAATAAACAACAACTAAATTAGTTATTTATAATGATTATTATGAAAGTAAATGAAATGAATATAAGTTACTAAATCAATAGTTTATATAATGAATATGAAACTACCAAAACAAGATAAATGACTATTGTAAATGATAAATTTGTGATTACACATGACGACTAAATTTTGCATATATACGACTATTACTAACTAATTTCAGTGTTTTATAACACGACCGAAATTTAGTCATATTTATTGTGTCATTAATTGGTTTCAAACAAGGACTCAAATTTACATATATATGACTATTAGTAGCTAATTTATAGTATCTTATAACGTGACCAAAATTTTGGTCATATTTCTTTGGTCATTAATTGGGGTTCTCAAGCGATCATGTAGTAGTATATTTTGTTGTGTATTTGGCTATTAATTGTGGCAATTAATGACTAAATCAATGACTAAATTAATGACCAAATTATGAATAAATATATTATTAGACAATATTATTGAGACAACCAATTAATGATTAAGCTAAATACGACTAAAAGTTGGACATGTTATAAGATACTGTAAATTAGCCACCATTGGTCACCAACAAAATGGTTGTTTATATGAAAATTTTAGTTATTTTCTTAGTAACTAATTAGCTATTTCGTACTAGTGAATTTGTTGGTGCATTTCCCCTGTCTTTGTTTTGCTTTGACTTTGGCCATTCCTGCCCCTTTTTAGCACTACTTGTTTTCTTATGGGCAATCTTGGAGCTAATTTTTTTCTTTGTCTTAAATCTCTATTCTCCTTTTCCAATACACGTTTCCTTATTTTGGCTAGTTTTTTCATCCTGAACATGATTAGAACTAACTTCTTTGTTCTAAGTAGGTTTGCTAACTTTTTCACCTTGAGACAAATTACTAATCCTTTTACTCTGAGAAAAATTACCAAACCTCTTACCATTAATAGATTCAGAACTAACCTTCTTATTCCAGATATATTTCGAATCAACTAGATTTAGAACTAGGGCTTCTAACATTTACAATAGACCCCTTCACTAGCTGATTTTTACTGTTAATCATGAGTTTAGGGTTTCCAAATTGTTGTGTTGTTAGAAACTCTTTCCATGTAGATCCATTATTTTTTAGTTCTTCAACGACCATAATCTTAACCAACCCATATTGATATAATTTATACCCTAATTGAGTAATAAGACTTCTCTGCACCGCCCTAGACTTTTTAAGCATAATCTTGATGAAAAAATGTGGAAATTTGATCAATTGACCTGACTCAAAATGCAGTGGGAGTCGGATATGATACATAAAGGTAATCGAATATTGCCCTTCACATGTCAAGAATTTATGCAGCACATACAAAATATTTTTCCACTTCTCAACCATGTAGCTCCGTAGAACTCCTTTCTTCCAGTCGATGTCATAATCTGCCCTGTTGGGGAAATTTTTCCATATCCCATATTCCACCTTAATATTTTTGAACCATTTCTCACCAGTGCAGAGTAACTCAATTTCTTGTTAAATGGTTTTTTGAGAGACCTAAAACACTAATGTGCCCATAGTGGCGATTTTATCAATGAAACCTTATGCAAATGCCTTTGTCACACCTTAATAAAAACCATCAAATTTATACAAAAGGGAAGCCACCCTACTTCCTAAAGAATCTACATACTTGACTCATACTATGATGTTCCTTCATTCTCTTTAAAAGACAATGATTCCATTCTTATAGGAGCCATTATGTTTCCACCTTAGTCAATATTAGATTCACATCGCAAAGCTATAATTGCAAATTTTTGTGTATGACTTTCAATTAACAAAAAATAATGAGTACATGAATAACCTCTTATCCAAATACATGGTCCAGGTAGAGATGGAGCAACACCAAACTTAAGCATGTAGTCTAGGTAGAGTCATGATGCCACAACTGAATAACCTCTCATTACAATGAAGCGCCACTCCATGATTTCAATTCTTGACGAAATCATAATGAATGTGGCTCAATATTTCACAGAAATGACTATTATAAATAACAAACTCGGTGGAAATTTATAATTTAAAGGATAATGATAGAGAAATCATTACAAGTCATGTAACAAACTTATGGGAGAAAGTGGAAAGGACAAACAAATAAGAGGCAAATAATATTTTGACCCTGAGACAATACTTAGAATATTTCCTCATTATTTTAGTGATGATGGAAAATAGGGGATAACCATTGTCAATGTAGTCCACATTCAATGGGCATAAATCACAAGATAGAGTGGTCACTTCTTAAAGATAAAAAGTTATCATAGGTTTTATGATATGCCAAATATGTTAACCATTTGTGTAAACCTTGTTATAGATAATCATCTACACCAAATAAATAATAATAACACCACATATCCAATCATTTGTATAATAACATAGTTCATGTAAAGCAAAAGAAATGAGTATAATTTAAACAAATTCCTGTTGCTAGAGTGTTTCTACACTTTTAACGAAAACATGCATACATTGAAGAAATATATGTGCATTGATAAAGTATGCCTGTACTGATGGAATTCATGTAGATAAAAAGGAATAGATGAAACTTCAACAAAATCCTGTATTGTTGAAGCATTCTGGTACCAAAATAATTGTGTTTGCACCAGTAAAATAAACATATATTTTGAATAAATATTTTTGCACTGTAACTGAAAATTGGTGTTTTGCGCCTCATTTATTCAGAGAATATTCAAAAGTTGATACATCACTATGAATGAAGCTGAGCTAGATCAGGGTCACAATTAGACTGATTTTATTTCTAATGCAAGATTGGATACCAGGGTTGTCAATGTGCCAAGAAAAGAAAATTGGTAGGATTTAGAAGTAGTGGGGATAAAAGAAGTGGGAATGGGAGTATATTTAAAAGAGTGGATGGGAATATTGCTAGGGACATTTAGAAATAGAAATAGAAATAGAATAGAGTAAGCTTTTTAAAGAGGAAAATAGAAAAAAAGTGAACAAGGAGATAAACGATTAGGGGTAATAAGAGGAATAGAGTAAGCTTGTTAAAGAGGAAAATAGAAAAGAAGTGAACAAGGAGATAAAAGATTATGGGTAATAAGAGGTAAAACAGAAGCAGAGAGGGAAAATACAAGTGGTACAAATCAATTTAGAAGAATAGGAAGGATACACACACACACATATACATATACATATACATATATGGATGGAAAAATGAAGAATAAGAGGGATCACATAAGCGGGAAAAGAGGAAAGACAAAGTAGTCAATTATAAAATGATGATGCCTTTCTCAAGATAATGTCGTCACCTATGAAATCAATTAACTGCAATGAGCTTTCCATGTTGTTTACCAAAACATTAAGCACATCACCTACCCTGAACTTTGATAAGGGATGTATTTCCACTAGTTATTTTCTAGTGCCATCAAAAGATGCTTGTAAAAACCCACATCTTCTCAGAGATAGGTTAAACATGCATAAAAATTCAAGCATCAATCCCATTTTATTTGCAAAAAAGAGAGTTTTCTCGCCAGTGTCATGGTTTTCAGGTAGACCCTTACACAACTACGCCAACAAGTTGATTTTCACAATATATATATATATATATATATATATATATATATATATATATATATATATATATATATATATTATATTATATATATATATATATATATATATATATATATATATATATATATATATAATTTCATTTTGATTGTTATTTTTTTCAAAGGAAAAGAGATCATAAAATACTCACAGCAAGTCGGGTATCATCTCTGTCTTCCATATTCATATCTGTTTGTTATTGAACCTGCTTGACAGACTCTTCCTTGGTGATGGGCTGCTAATATAACCAGTCAATGCCTATTTACCAAGAAGACAGTCCCGTGCTCATTGATTGTTCTGATTTCAACAACTCCATTATCGAAGGCTCTGACCACCTCATATGGTCCTAGCTAGCGAGTGTGAAACTTTCCTTTAAAATTTTTAAATTTTGAGTCAAAGAGAAGTACCCAGTCGCTTGGTTGAAACTTCTTCCTTTTGATCAACCTATCATGCCACTTGCTACGATGTTACAATATCAAAGTAGTATGTTGAACGGCATCTCTTCTCATTTCATCCAATTCATTCAGCTGCAAGAGACATAGTTGTTGTGCCTTGGAAATATCTAGGCCCAATTGAACTATAGTCCTATAAGTCTTGATCTAGAACTTGATCGATAGGAAAACATACCTCCCATAAACCAGTTCATACGGTGTATGACTAGTAGTATTCCTCTAGATATTCCTATATGCCCACAAAGCCTCTGGTAAATTCTTTACCCAATCCTTTTTATTCATATTGACTGTTTTGGTAAGGATTGTTTCAATCACTTTATTCATGGACTCTACTTGACCATTGGCCTATCAATGTTAATGATATGAATTCATGTGGCAGATCTTATACTACTCCATAATTCCCTTCACAAGGTTAGAAGTAAATTGGGTTCCATTTTCAGAAACTATTTCCTTGGGCATGACAAATTTCACAATTTTTTTTTTTTCGAATAGAAAATCAATTACATACTTTTCGGTAACATATAAAACAATTTTAGCCTCTACCCACTTTGTAGAAAAATCAATACAAACAAGAATATACCTTTTATTTAAAGTTGGAGGTGAAATTGGTCCGATAAAATCAATTACCCATTTTTCAAAAGGTTCAACCATCACCTGTGGACATAAAGGCATTTCATTTGCTTGCACTAGGTGGCCCATCTGCTGATAGCTATCACACTTGCTTGCATATCCTTTGGTATCCTTAAAAAGGGATGGATAAAAGTAGCCTGCACGAAGTACCTTGTATGTTGTTCACTTATCAACAAAGTGGCCCCCACATGGTTCATTGTGGGTTGCCTTAAGAATATAAAACACTATTTTTAATGATCTTCTACTTTTCTCTAGTGGACAAATGTGGTGGTATTTAACCTGTGGCCAAATAATTGGTTATGTATCCAAACAACAAAGAATTAGTATACACAACAAATAAATGCTCATCTGGAAATGAATCATCACCCAAAACAATTTGACCATGATTATTAAGCCTAGAAATAAAATTAACAACAACATTTGATTTTCCAAGCCTATCAATTATAGTAATATTAAATTCTTGCAACAATAATAATCACCTAGTAATCCATCCACTAGTCAAAGGTTTATCCATTAAATATTTAATTGAAAAATGATCAGTATGAACAAAAACTTCATATCTAGTAATGTAATGTCTTAATTTATTAGTGGCGAAGACTACAATTAAAAACTAATTTTTTGCTACCATATAGTTCAACACACCAAAAGGAAAATTTTTACTAGCATAATAAATGGCATAGGGTGTCTAATTTTCTTCTTGGCCCAAATTTGCACCAACAATAGTCTTAGAGGCTTCGAAGGAGATATGGAATGGAATGAACAATGTTGGGATGGGGTCCCCAGGGTAGAATTGAACTAACTTAGTCATTTTTTGTAAAGAATTTTGTAAAATATGTAAAATCTCCGCAAAATGTGGATGCGGAGCGCACAGTTAGATAGAGTTAAAGGGGCCTTAACCCCTTGTTTTTGGTCCGGTTTTGGATTCTCCCATGGTTCACGGACCATGGTATTGTATGAAAAAAAGTATAAACAGTCAAGTCATAGAAAGTCAAGTCATAGAAAGTCTTAGATATGAAATAACTTTTGATAAACAAGAATAGATGATTGAATGATTTTTGTAAGGGTTTGACAGACGGGAAGGTTTGTTCCTGTCCGTAGTGAAGGAAAGGCTCTGGAGCTGAGTGCGTGGAGGCCTGCTTAGAGTTCACAACTGAGTGCATGGACCCCTACAACTCTGTGCACAGGGTAGAAGGGTTTGTAATCGGTGAACTAAAGATCAATAAAGAAGGTTTTTTGAATAATTACTGTTTATTTTCATGAAATATTTTTATGTTATATTTTTCCGATTGAATGATATGTTATGAAATAATGACTTAACAATGCGCGAATGTACTCGATCTGCCTTATTAATGCAAGTTATGAATAATTGTCAAGTTCCGCTAAGTTAGAAACTATTTCCTTTATGTTATCTGATGAATTAAGTATATGTATGTGAAATCCGATCTAGGGTTGCTTGTTGATGCACGAAAGTAGATAAATCGACTATTCTAGGTTCGCAATCACTGATCGCAGGCCTTCGCGAAGGTCTGGAAGCTAGTTAACCTAGTTACAATAAAAGAGCTCTAGAATATTATCGATCTGCACGAAAGAAAATCCAAGGCACTGAAAGACATCACATTAGTATTTGGATGCAAAAACTTGGTTCATGCATCCCCCAATACTGTTTCAGGTGAGACTGCAGCCTACACTATGCAGGTTGTTGATGAAAGGGGCAGTAGTGTAGGGTTTTTGTTGGTTGGCACAACTAACTCTGAATCTGGGTCAGGGCCCCCTAAGCCAACAAATTCTTCTGTTGTAACAACCAGTTGAGTGACTTGAGGGTGAGTCAAGATCTTTGTGTTGGGGGCCTGTTGGGATGGGATCCCGAGGGTAGAATTGAACTAACTTAGTCATTTTTTGTAAAGAATTTTGTAAAAGATGTAAAGTATCTGCAAAATGTGGATGCAAAGTGCACAGTTAGATAGATTTTTTGGTCGGTTGTTGGATTCTCCCATGGTCCACAGACCATGGTATTGTATGAAGAAAAATTATAAATAATCGAGTCATAGCAAGTCTTAGATAAGGAAATAACTTTTGATAGACAAGAATGAATGATTGAATGATTTTTTTAAGGGTTTGATAGATGGGAAGGTTTGTTCCTATTTGTAGCAAAGGAAAGGCTCCAGAGCTGAGTGCACGGAGGCCTGGGTAGAGTCCACAACTGAATGCAAGGACCTCTGCAGCTGTGTGCGCAGGGTAGAAGGGTTTGTAATCGGTGAAATGGAGATCAATAAAGAAGGTTTTTTGAATAATTACTGTGTATTTTCATGAAATTTGTTTATGTTGTATTTCACTGATTGAATGATAAGTTTATGAAATAATGACTAAACATTGCACGAATGTACTGGATCTACCTTACTAATGCAAGTTTTGAATAATTTTTGAGTTCTGGAAAGTTAGAAACTATTTCCTTTATGTTATCTCATGAATTAAGTAGATCTATGCGAAATCTGATCCAGGGTTGCTTATTGATGCGCGGAAGTAGATAAATCGATTGTTTTAGGTCTGCAATGGCTGATCGCAGGCATTCATGAAGGTCTGGAAGCCGATTAACCTCATTACAGTAAAAGAGCTCTAGAATATTATCGATCTATGCAGAAGTAGATCTAAGGCACTGAAATACATCGCATTAGTCTCTGGATTCAAAAACTTGGTTCTTGCATCCCCCAATATTGCTTCGGGTGAGACTGCAGCCTATGCTATGCAAGTTGTTGCTGAAAGGCCCAATAGTGTAGGGTTTTTGTTGGTTGGCACAACTAACTCTGAACCAGGGTTAGGACCCCCTAAGCCAACAACCAATTAGGTCCCCTCACAACTTATGCCTTTACTAATTTCTCATTCAAGTCCTAAAAGGATCGTTTTCAAGATTTAGTCTAGGATAAATCATTATCCTTGGCCAACAACTGAAAAAGAGGAGAGGCTATCCTAGAAAAGTTCTCAATGAACCTAAGATAGTATCTCGCATGACCTAGAAAAATCCTCACTTCTCCTTATGTTTTACGCACTAGGAGATATGTGATAACTTCTATTTTAGCTGTATCTACTTGTATACCCTTGTTGGAAATAAGATGACCAATGACCACTCATTCTTTGCACAATAATCTACACTTTTTATCACTCAAAGCAAGAAGAGCCTCTCGAAACCTAATCAATATCTTCTCTAAATTTTGGAGGGCTTACTAAAATGAATCACCAAATACTAAAAAAAATCCATGTAAACTTTCATGCATTCGAGGTGAGCAAGATTGCCAAAATTTCTCACTGAAAAAGTGGCAGGGGAATTACATAGTCCATAGGGAAGCACTTTATAAGTGAATGTTTCCCAAGGAGAAGTAGAAGTGGTTTTTTCCTAATACTCTAGTGTGATTTGTATTTGGTTATAACCACTAAAACCTTTCAAAATGGAGAAGTACTTTTTACTTGCGAGGGTATCTATTACCTGGTAAATAAAAGGAAGTGGAAAGTAGTCTTTGAGAGTGGCTTTATTTAGTTCTCGATAGTCAATATAAATTCGCCACCTCCCATCCTTTTCCAGGACCACTACCAAAGGGGAGACCCATTGGCTTTCAAATATAGGATAGATAAAGCAAACGTCCAAGAGTTTCTGAAGCTCTTCTTTAACAATATTTGAGAGTGTGAGATTCATTTGCCTTTGGGGCTATCGAATAGGTCAAGCTCCTTCCTGAATATAAATGTGATGAGTGCATGTTTCTGGAGGAATGCATTTCATGTCCTCATAGCTCCATGTGTAGTCATCAAGGTGATTTTGTAACAATTTCACAAGCTTCTCTTGTTGTGATGGTCAAGGTATAAAATAATATTTAATATTTTTCTAGACTCACCTCATCAAGTGGAGTGTCTTGCTCGTGAATTTTTGTGGTAGCTATCAAAGTCTATAGTGGTGAGAAGGATTGTGGAACATAACTTTCTTGGTGTTGGCATTATGGCATAGGTTTGATGCTATGGCTCTGGTGTTGTCCTTGATGGCAACTCACCTTGGTGACAGATCTCAGTTCAGGCACTCAGAAAGAAGAAAAAGACATATACGCAGGTTCATCTAGATGAAGACGCGTATATACGCGGGTTATACGTTACGAAAGCGCGTATATGTTGGGGACTTACTCTTGGTCCATGGTAGTTAGTCCTTGGGATTTGAACCTATGATTTTGGACCATGGCGACTCGTCAGATGTGTTGATCCCTAGTTTTGGGTTCATGGTAATGAAATGTTATGGTTTTGGACCGTGGTATTGTGGAAGGCCTAAGACTATAAAAGAGCAAGGAGATCTTGTGGCAAATGATCATCTGAATTATTATTGAATATCTGAAAAAGGGCTAGAGCTGGTACATTGGTAATTGGGTTATGATGCAGATCTAGATCTGAATGAAGGAGGAACCTTAGCGCAAAGAGGATAAGTTCTATGATGGGTCATAATCTTTAAGCTTGAATGATAGTATCTTTGTATGATTTTGATCTGCTAGATGTGGCGCTTGCTTGATCTATAAGTCTGATAATCTGGGTTAATTAGTGATAGAATATATGAAAGAGTGAATTATCCTTTATAGATCGTTATGCAGGTTCAGTGAAGCGAAGGTGCGTATACACACAGGTTCAGTGAAGTGAAGAAGCGTATACGTAGGTTGTTCCATACGCAGAAGCGTATGTACGCAGGTCTCAGGCTGTCAAAGTAGCGTATATATTTTGAGTTATGTTTATTGCTGCAATATTCTGGGTTCAGATTTTGGTGTGTGGTTTCTGGTACTGTGTTTTGGGTACAGCTGTCAGAAAGGTATCTACTTGATTCAGATCTAATTGGTTGATGGAGAAATTCTTGATGATTGATTGATGTTCCTGGATCCAGTATGAAAATTTATGAAACGTGGTCCCTGGAAGAAAGAGAAGGTTGCAGCCTTCTGTAGGCCAGCACCTACGCACTAGTATTTTGGCTAGTGCAAGAGCTAAGGGGGTGGTAGCTCCCTTCCAGGAGAAGTTGGAGAAGGAGAGAGGGTTGTATCCCTCTGCAAGTTGCAGCCTGCGTATTGGTAAAGGACTGCACCAGTACATTGTAAAAGAAGTTTCTAATTTAAAAGAAGATAGAGACAAATTGCAGTAGGTGGTTTTCACCCACATTGGGTTTCCACCTTATATCTTGTGTTCTTGTGTGTGATTGTCTTTCTGCTCTGCTTTACTGTCTCTGGTTACTGGTTATTTGATTCTGCATCACAGATTAACATTCATCATCAGAAAGATAAAGTAAATTAAAAGTCTGTTTTGTATAAACGAGTTTCCTTCTGCATAGTTGCGTATATACGTGGGTTTAACTAACTGAAGTAGCGTATAGCATCTGTTTTTCAAAAAGGAATATTTGACTTGATAATGCTGATTCAACCCCCCTCTCAGTATTATTTCCAACAATTGGTATCAGAGTAGGTCCTTCAGAAGAAGCTTGATTGCTTGAAGGAAGATCTTTTCATCATGAGCAACTACGAGAGGGAAGCATCAATCAGGCCACCGATTTTAGATGGGACAAACTTCATATATTGGAAGGTAAGAGTTACTGCCTATCTTCAATCTCTTGGTACAGAAGTTTGGGATATCATAGATACAGGGTATACTTTTCCATCAGCAACTCCTACAGA